>JAJPUD010003206.1:134043-164444 GCA_023553655.1 Myrmecobius fasciatus
GGTTAAGTGACTTGCCCAGGGTCACACAGCTAGGGAATGTTAAGTGTCTGAGACCACATTTGAACTCAGGTCCTCCTGACTTCAGGGCTGGTGCTCTAACCACTGCGCCACCTAGCTGCCCCTTGAATTTTTTTTTAATGAATGCTTTCGATACTTTTACTCAGTTGCCATGCCCGGGGTGGGTAATTTTGGGATTTCTTTCAGGAGATTACCAGTGAATTCTTTAAATTTTTATTTTGTTCTCTTGTTCAAAGATAGTTGGTCAGTTTTCTTTTATACTTTCTTGAAATATGATGTCTAGGCATTCTTGTTTTGGATTTTTAGGTAATCCAATGATTCTTAAGTTACCTTTTCTCAATCTTTTTCAATTGTTTTGCAGTAAGATATATCATATTTTTTCTATTTTTGTCTTTTAATTTTGTTTTAATATTTCTTGATGTCTTGAAATCATTAAGTTCTATTTAATCCATTCTAATGTTCAGGGAGGTTTTTTTTTTTTTTTTTTAAGAAACATTTTGTAAACTCTTTTCCCAAGCTATTAATTCTCTTTTAATCTTTCTTTCCTAGCTCTCACTTCTCTTTTCCATTTTTCCTTTACAAGCTTCATTTGATTTTTACAATCAATCATTTTAAGTTTTTTTTTTTTTTAACTCTTGTTATAACTCTTCCAGGAATTCTAGTTAGACTTGCATCCAGGCTACTTTTTTTTTCTTTGATGCTTTGTTTATGTTTTTGAGTCATTTCCTTCTTCTAAGTTTGTATTTTGAGCTTCCTTGTTGCAATAATACCTCTTTAGAGTGGGACTCTTTGTTTGTCTTTTTGCTTATTCTTCCAGCCCAGTTTTTGAGTTTGAACAACATTTTAATGCTAGGATCTGTACACTCCTTGGGGGAATGCTTGGCCTGAGCTTTTGTATGCTTACACCATTCTGTTGTTTTCATAGCTCAGGCTTGGGGCCTGTAAGCTTTTAGTACTCCCAAAGTGATAAGTTTGGGATGAAGTATGCTTGATACCCTTCTGATCTGAGTTCTCCAAGTTCCTAACTCATATTTGATTCTCTCAGCTTGTCCCTATTTAGGAATTTCAGAAGAGCAATGTAAAATTAGCCCCTACTAACTCATTGGAAAATTTTACAGATTCAGCATGATGAAAATCCAGGCTTCTCTTTGATCTGATACCTACCTTGGTTGTATCATTGTAGGTTTCTACCATATGCTTAAAGCTAGAACCAAATCCCTGCTCTGTTCCTGGGATCAAAGCCACAGAACTACTGTTTGATTCTGAACTTTTTTCTTGCTGAACATATGTCTAGGGTGCACTCATGATCATTTCTCTTTTTGTCAATCTCCCTTTGTTTGATTAGGTAGAGGATAACTTAGCTATCAGATGGCCCTCATTCCTATATTCTGCATTAATTTTGAAATCCTCTGGGATCTCTTCCTGCCCAAATACTTCCTATCCTGGAGCCCTGTCTCAGTTCTCCTTCAGCCTCTAATTCACAGCTACCTAGACCCATCTCCTAGTGTCCACAGACCTTTCTGTTTGTCTTCTTAAGCTATATGGGCCCTCCAAAATGACTCATTATGATTTTGGGGGGGACTTTCCTAATCAGAATCAGGTATGGCGCATTTCCTGGATCTTTGTGAAGGAGATTTATTGGGAAATCTAGGCCATATTTCTTTCTACTATTCTATCATCTTGACTCAGTTTCTCCTAAGATGTGGATTTTGTTCTGAATCAGGAGAAGGGGTTATCAATCAAATCATAGTTTGTTTGACATAAATAAGTATCCTCCCATATCCTTCACTACTGCCTTTTAAAGTTTTGGTGTTTGGTAAGCATATCTATGTCCTGTGATGCCTAGAAGGATGGACGCCAGGTGGCACTGCAGAAAGTCAAAAGAATGTAAGTTATCTGAGGACAAATATTGTTGTATGCCTTCCTCAATATCCTTTATATTTTTATAATTATCATATTCTCATTATATTCTTTATATTCTCCTTCATAGTTATGCTAGGAAATTTCAACATCCATGTTGATGATCTCTCAAACTTCATTACCTCCCAGTTTCTCAGGCTCCTGAAATCCCATGACTTACTATTTCACTCCATCAACTTCAGCCTCACAGAAGGATGCTCACAAACTAGATATAACTATTACCCATAAGTAGCAGGTAATAAATAAATAACAAAATTAAAAACTGCCTTTCCTCTATCTGGCTTCCTATTTCATCACTCCCTATGCCTCACATTTCCTAAATCTATTTTAGATTAGACTATTACCTCTGCTCTGACTTCATTTCCAACCTTCTCCAGACTTGACCTTATAATTAGGCAAGTCTATACTGTTCTCCGCTATCAAATACTTTGCCCTTTTTATTATTGTTGTTCATCCCTGGCCAAACATCATTTTAAAATTAACTCCTTTTTAGGTTACATCTACCTTTTTAAAAATTACATCTATTTCTTCAGCTCCTACTCACATACTTATAGCCAGAAATAGAAAATGTTAAATAACTAGACTGACTTGCTTTGTTACATATTCATGTTATTTAACTTCAACTGGGCCCTATCTACAGCAAGGTAATCCTTTTATTTTTTTCTAATTTATTCTCTATTTTAGTACCTACAGAAGTTTGTCTAAATCTCTTTTCTCATGGCTTGAAGCCCTCCTTTTTCCTTCCCTCTAACTTAAAAACCATGCCTCTTATTTAATTGAGAAAATTGAGATTATCCAATGTAAGCTTTCTTTTTACTTCTCTTTATGGCACCCCCCCACCCCACATAAAATCATCCCTCTCACCTTCTTCCACAAGATGGCTAATCTCTTCGTCAAGGTCAACCCTTCTATATGTACCCTAGCTCCCATTTCCTCTCATTTTCTTCAATCATCATTTCCAATCATCACACGAACCCCCACTCTAATCTTCAGCCTCTCCCTATCTACTTGTTCCTTCCCTGCTATTTTCAAACATGTTCATGTCTCTCTCTCATCCTTAAAACATTTTCCCATACTCTTAACATCCTTGAAAACTCCTTCATTTCTCTTTCCTTTTTCAAACTCTTTGAAATAGTCATCTATACTCACCATCTCTTTGTTGCCTCCTCTTGCTCATTCTTTGACTCTCTGCACTCTAGCTCTTCACCTCATCACTGAAACGAAACTGCTCTTTCCAAAGTTATCAGAGATCTTTTAATTGCATAACCTAATGGTCTTTGTACTGAACTAATTCTTGACTTATCTGTGATATTTGACTACTCTCTGCTCTATGCTTTCATGACACTACTCTCTCCTGATTTTCCTTTAGGAGGTGGCCTATCTTAGGTCATCTTATCTTCTCCCTCTATATCCTTTTTCTTGGTGATCTCATTAGCTCCCATGGGTTTAATTATAATCTCTATCCTCATGATTCTCTGATTTATCTCTATTAATTTCTTAAATTTATAATCTTGGCATTATCTCCAAGATTTTACTCTTCCACACCCCACAAATTTAGTCAGTTGCTAAATCTTGCCATTCCCACTTTTACAATATCTGCCTTCTCATTCACAAAGCTATTGCCTAAGCTCAGGACTTCATTAAATCTTGCTTAGGTGATTTTCTCAATAAATCTCTGAATCAAATCTGTTTCCAATCTACTCCATTCTCTACATTGCTACTAACATGATTTCCTTAAATGCAGATCTAAACGTCAACTGCTATTCAATCAACTCCAGTGGCTTCCTGTTGCCACTAGAGTAAAATACTAATTTTTTTGTTTAGCCATTAGCCCTTTAAAACCTGATCCCAAATTATATTCTCAACTACACTGGACATTTCTATTCTTCCTTTATTCTGTTATCTAATTAAATTGGCCTTCTCTCAGTTCCTCATATATCACACTCCATCTCTCATCCTTATGCCTGAGCATTGGCCAAACCCACCTTTAAAATGTACTCCCTACTCACCTTTAACTATAGAATTCCTTTCTTCCTTTAAAACAAAAGTTAGTCATTCTCTTCTGTAGAAAGCTTACCTTCTTAAACTACCCTTCATTTCCTTACTTTGCATTTATTCTCTTTACACCTATTCTGTATGTACTTGGGTATAAGGATATTTTATCTCTTTTGTTAGAATGTAAATTTCTTGCAAGTAGTGATGGTTCATTTATTGTGCTTTTCTATCTCTAGTATACTTAATAATTCCTAGCACATAGTAGGAATTTATTAAATGATTGATTAAATCCTTTGAGAACATATAACAAGGGAAGATTTTTATTCAATGCTGCATGCAGGAAAAACAGTTTTTACACACAGGATGATTCCTAAGGAAAGACTCTTCTCACAATATGAAGTTATAAGAGATATATGTTGTGACATTCTCACTCCACTCAGAGTCAGGTGCAAGATGGATTGATATCTCCGGTGCTAATAGGTAAAAGCTATGAGAGGAAGTGGACATGAAAAACAAGGTAAATCTAATAGCAAGGTTGATGAAGACAAAGGTTTTCATGTTGTTTGAAAGAGAAAGGAATAAACTGTGGGTAAGGAATGGCTTGGCCCATCCCTGAATGGTTTGGCACCAGCTTCTACATCCTGGCTGAATACAAAGAGAAAAGGACCATAGGATACCAAGTCACATGCTATTGTTGTTGTTTTCTCCTTCTTGTTCTGTTTGCATGTACATTTGAGGTAATCTCATCTAATATATGCAAAAATATCAATCTTAATTGAGTCCAGAAACAGTTCAGAATAACTTCTTTCATCTCTTGCCCCCCCTTACCCTAACTTTCTTGGTTTCTATCCCACTCTCATTTAGCCCTCTCAAAATTCTCCTCCACTCCTTTGTCATCTTCTGACATTTTCTGCCACACTAAAGACATCCCAGAATGCCTCATTTGGTGACATCACAGATAACCATGGGTTGTTTCTGGTATCCCATCTGTTCACTCAGGCATTTGCCTGAGTGAGGGTGAGATAGGAGGGGAGTTTTCATTTTAGGCTGAATTGGGAGGGGGAGAGGAGGGCCTTTGATGCGGTTTTCTATCGTGGCACTGCAGCTGTCAGTGTTGGCCGCAAGAGTGGATGATTGTCCTTGCAGCTCTTACTTGCCGGCAGTGTACTGTTCTTTCTGATATTAATTGGGCTTTCATTATTCGCCTGTGCCTGGGGGCTTATGCAATGGGTACATATATGCATACATGTGTCTATATATAATATACATAATTCATGGAAGTACCAATAAATAAAAGTTCTTTCAAGGCTGTTTCATATTTCAAATATTCAGTGTTTCCCTTTCCTTAATTAAAAAAAGTCTCACAGCTCTGGGTATTGCATAAAACTAGCTACAAGAAAAAGCACACTGGTTAAATCACCTTATTTCTATATTGTGCAATTGAAAAGAAGCCTGATGCTGAATTATGGGATCTTGACTATTGTGGATAACAAGAAAAAATAATGCTCCCAAATAGTGCCTGCCTGTTGGTCCTGTGGTGTCGCCGTGGGTTTATTGTTCCACATATTATTTGCTTGTCCCTCTCTGTGAACACTTCATTGAGTCAGCAATCCTCTGAAATGAATGAGTCTGAAATTGTCTGTAATTCTTTTTTCCTTTTGGTAGATTTGAGGTTTTATCGGTTTTGAGATTTGGGGGGATGGTGGTTTCTCATGAAATCCTCGCCTTGTGTAACTGTGGACAAAATTATATCCTGCTCTTAGGACATGTCCCCATTAGATACATTATGTCAGCTCTTTCTGCACATAGTATCATTGCATATTGTTTCACATGAAGTAATATTGAAAGTCAACAAAGCCCACATCATATGTTTGTGGTACAACTTTCCCAAGAAAGGATGTTCACTAAAAGTAACAGTTACATTGCCTGGCAAACAATTTATAAGACTTCACCTCCATCCTCCAAAAAAATAGAATGCTCTTTCATCTCCCAAGTTTTTTTTTTTTTTTTCCAATAGACTATCTCATAACTGACTTGCAGCAATGCATACAACAAGCTTTAACTTAGGGACTGATGATACTTTTGAAAAAGGACCTTGTCAACAATAGTCTAAGAATTCATGAGAATTTTTCCAGGGGGAAGGATTTTTTTTTAAACAAGAAAGAAAAAAAAATAAAGAAAGGAAAAACAATAAAATCCTAGCAGTAATTTAAGCATCATAGCATAAACAGGAAACACAAATAATTTTGTTTCTGGAAACCAGTAAGAATCTGATTTATTTACCAGATTGCTTGGGTTATTTCTGTTGAAATGAGTATGAAATATTTTTACTTTAATAAAACTACTGTGTTCAACTCACTTTTCCTCTAAGTTTGAAAAGGTTCACTGAAATTAAACAACCTATAATAGGAGGTTGCATAAGAGAAAAATAAAAACTATTATCTACAAGAAATAAATATAAACAATGATACTGCCACAATATAGCAAACACATACAACAACAAAACCCAGCAATATTAGGGTGAATAGCAATTCTATATGTTATCCATAATGACAACAGTAATAATAGTTAATTGCATGTAGTATTTTAAGATTTGCAAAGTGCTTTGCTTAAATTCTTTCATGATTTTTCCAAATTCAATTAAGAGAGGCAGCATGTTAGGGTAGATAGAGAGGGGGTTGCCCTTAGAATCAGGAAAATGTAAGTTCATGGTTCCTCTAACACATTCATCTTTCAGCATTCAGGCAACTTCCTAAGACTAGATATTATAGACAAGTTATTGATCTGTTTCAGTGAGAGAAGTAGATCTCCGCACCAATAAAATCACAAAATGCTAATATAGTATTTTGAGGGTAGAGGGTAGTAGTTTTCCTACAATATTAATATGCAAAGAATTGACCCAATGGATAGATTCTCCCTGATGCAACTCTGAGGGAATGTTTTGTGATGTCAATATAATTTTGGGTTGAAGATAATAGCCACATCTGGATTTGGGAGAGAAAATATACCGTTCTTACATTTAATAGGACTTAGTTGTGGAGTAATGACTGTCTAGAACTAAATGGAAATCTGTTTCTAAGTGCTAAAAGTGTCTCTTCTAAGCTAGTTAGGAGTAAAAAGACATTATTTTCTTTGTTTTGGATTATCCATTAGACTGTAACCTTTATATCCTGCCCCCCATTTAAGCGAATAAACAACAAAATAACTAAAAAAGTAAATAAAATAGTAAAAACAATTTAACAAATAAGCTGACATCATTAATCATTATACGCATTTGTATATAGGTGCATGTGTATATGTGCATTTCAGAGGCATGTAGCATAAGAAATAGCAGCCTAGAAGTCAGGAACATTTGAGTTCAAGATTATCTCTGACACATACTATTTATGTAATTATAACCTCTCAGAGCTCCAGAAAACTTTCTAAAAGAACCTTAAAATCCAAAGAGCTAACAATTTTCATTTTAGAGTGAGTTCCCTATACCAATGAAATCACAGATTTAATTATTCCCCCAATATGTATGTATGTGTGCATTTATATATCACATAAATAATGTGTACACTATGTCTATATAAATATGTTTGGATATTATGAGTTTAGATAAATCTATTTTATCTTTTAATGCATTTACTTTATTAATTTTTTTACCATTTTATTTTTTTCATTTTGTTTTATTCATTTAGATAGAGAATATGATATATATGAACTCATACTTCTCCATAATTTAATAATGCTGTTATATGCTATTTTTATTAAATTATATTTCATTTTGAAAATTCCTAAGGTCCAAGTGAGACCTTTTGCCTGAACTGTTTCCAGATTTATTGTATATTTTGCTCCTTCATTCACATTATGTTCCAACAATTTGGCCTATTTCTTTGCTCTGTACATTCCATCTCACACCTCAATCCCCTTGTACAGGCAGGCCTACATGGCTGGAACATATTCTTTCTCACCTCTCTTTCATTCCCTAGCTGCCTTCAAAACCCTGTGCAAGTGCCATATCCTACAAGCCCCTTTACCCCATGTTTGTGCCCTCCCCTAGAGAGTATTTTGTTTTGATTTCACATCTATTTATTTTTAATTTTCTGTGCTATATTGTCCAAGGACCAGCTTTGGACTCAGGGTCCAACATAGCAGCTATTTAAGAGAACTTTATATCAATAAATATTAGGGCTGGTTTCTCCCAATAGCATGTAACCTTGAGGGCTGGGATTTTTTTTTGGCTTCCTATCTTTTTGCCTTAGTCCATTGCCTGGCATACATTAAATGCTCAATAAATGTATGTTGAATGAATAGACTAATTAATAAATGAAAGAAAGGGGTTAAATACACCTAACAGGTGTTCTGGGTAGGTTTCTTCCTGGGAATTATTTCCTAAGGACACAAGTTAACAGGTTGGGTTCTCAGCCTAAGTTTGTTCTCCTATCACAAATTCCAGGGCACAGTCTTGGTTCATTATAATATATACCTATGGCTCAATCTAAGACAGATTCAGCTGATTCCCAGCCACAGAACAAGGAAAGCAATGTTCCGGCTTCAAAGTAGACTGCTAACATTAAAAAAAAATGAGTCCTATAATCATCAAACCAGGGAAGCTACTGGAACTATTCAGAGATCATCTGATCTGAATCCTTCATTTCACAGAAAAGAAAAGGTTAATAACTCTCTAGAGGTCACATAGGCAGGGAAATGGCTCAAAAATTTCTATATATTATTTTCTTTCTAATAAGCTGAAAAACTAAGGCCAGAGAAGAAAAGTTTGATTCTTTTTTTTTTAACTTGGAATGGCATCTTCAAAAGATTTTAATTTAATATAATCTTCAAGTAAATGTTAAATCTAATGTTTTCATAGAACTCCAGAGCTGGAACTTTTTAAAGAGTAATTTTTAAAAATTATTAAATCTGTGCTTGTGGATTAAATATCGGTTCTGGCTATTCTTCTCTTTTTAACCTAGAGCAGGCTTTTATCCCCTCTCTTGATATATGATTTACTAACTATAACCCCCATACTTGATATAACTGTAATCCAGTCTGATAAAACAAACAGCCAAAACTTTCCTGCAGAACCCCAATTAGTGGTGTTCTTGTTCAGCCCTTGAATGTGCCCTCACATCTATTGACTCTGAGGTGTTTATAAGGTGGAAAAACAGGAATTCAAGATGAGCACAAAGAAAAGATAATGGGACAGCATTGTCCTTCCAGGGCATGCAAGATAAAACAGGAAAATTATAAAAGTTAAGCAGATAATGTATATACTGACATTTTTCTAAACTGTCCCAGGGACCTGGATGCCAGGACTTCACCAGTATTTCCAGCCATATTAAAATGACCAAAAGGAAAACAGCTTTGATCAGAGCTTGCTTATCATTTAGGAGAAATTTTTTTTTGGTTGTTTTGTGGCTACATTTTATAGACTTCCTTTCCATTTTCATTTCTTGGTTTCTCTTCTAACTCCTCCACAAAAGTTGTTTTTTTGTTTTTTTTAAATCTTCCCTATGCTACTCTGTTTCTGTTTCCCTTTCTCAGGGAAACACCCTCTATCAGTCATATTTCCCCATTCTATTTCCATTTTCAGAATTCTATTTCCAAATCCAGATTCAGATCCCTAAATGTTTAATTCTTAACCATCTTTCGTTCTGTCCACTATTTCAGTGGCAAAGGGAACCTGTTGGTCAAAGGTTCTCAACTTTTTATTTTATGTTACTGACTTCTTTTTAGTTTAATGTAATCCTGTGGACCCCTTCTCAGAATAATGTTCTTTTTTATGCATACAATCTATTCCTTTATTCAACTATTTTATAAAAATGTCAAACAGCACAGGATGAAACACAGTTCCCTGGGACAAATCCACTAAATAATTTCTCCCAAGCTGACATAGACCCATTAATGACAGCTTCTGGGGAAAAGCTCTCAGAATAATGTTCTTAAATAAATAAAATTTACAAATTACAAAGAAAACTAATTATGTTGAAATGTGTATGTGTGTTATATATGTATATTTAAAGCTCATAGATCCCAGATTGAGAAGCCCTATTGGAGAGAGTCCTCAACTATACCACAGGAAACCAATCCAAATAAATTTGCAAATGATATTCAAAATTTTTGCTGTTCTAAAACTGTTCTGTTGGGATTGATGATTGGCTTATACTAATGTTGGAATTTTGTTATTATTATTATTGCTATTATTTTTATTTTTAAAAAATAAGGCTTACTCCTGATTCACTTTTAAATGATTATTCCAGTAGCTCACATTATCAGTTCAGATCCTCTGAAAATCTCCTGTAGCTTCTAAGTCATTGTGTAGGGGAGGCTTCCTGAGGAGTTAAGCAGGATGAGACTCTGCTTGGCTAATAATACTGTTTTGATGCTCAAAGGGCTTTGTATGGGCAATGTCCGTTTAGCATCAATAGTCTCTTTGGTCATGAAGCCATGTTCTTGCTTCAGTGTAGTAAGCTGTCAGATAAGTGGAATTATAAGAAAAAAAATTCTTAATGGCCAGGAGAACAAATAACCGAAACTTAGCTTTGCTTTACACTTAATTCTGAAGTTGATTTTTATGTAGGAATCATAAATACTATATGGGGAAAATGTTCTAGTGTATGTATTTTTTTAATTAAATGCTTATTGGGTCTTTTTGCCTTTTTTATATGTTATAAAATTACTTGTATAATATCATTGCATGTTTGAAATTATTTAAAGTTATGGATAAATAAGAATTTATATGACATTATTTTCATTATGATAAATATTTGCTTGTTTAAAATACATTTCAAAAAGAAATTTTTCAAATTCATGAGTCATGCTATAAATGAAAAGCATGGTTTTTCCATTAGGTATCCTGTTATAAAGACACAAATCTCCCCAACATGCAGTTTAAATTTGAGGGAAAGGAGTCCTCCTCAACATTAATGATGTTATTATTGCTCTTAAGAAACTCTGATTCAATTCATATTTTTCCTTGTTTTTCTGTAAATAAACGACCCATTTAAGAAACAGAAGGAAATTCATTACTCTCCTAAGTTCAGTTCTCTCCCCACACAGAACCTTGCCATTATTTTCACTCTCTTTCTTTTGACATGTTGAAATCATCTTATATGACAATTTTACCTTGGAGCGTACAACAGCTAATCAGCTTTAAGCAGCTCTAAATGCAAGAACAAGATCAAAGGCAGAAGCACACATATTTCTTCACTAGCACGCCCTGGAGTTTAAAACTTCAAGGACAACTTTAAAGCTGACTTTCAGAATAAGTAGCATAAGACAAACAGCTTAATGCAGTGTAAACAGTAGCTTTGCAGTTCACTTTCCTGACAATAACTCTGTCTAGCTAAGAATAAACCGTCCAGGTTTAAGTCCTAACATATACCCACAGAGAACAAAATTTTGGGCCCAGACCATAGGCAGCTATTGTTATCACTTAGCTAAAAGCTTTAAAAAAAAAAAAAAAAAACTCTCAAGAAGTCATTTTTGCCACAGAGCTCAAATCCGATCACTTCTTGCTTTGAAAAGGTAGTCCATTATAGCAGAGGAATAACTGCTCAGACATAAATCAAATGCCCACATTGCCCTATTTAAGATCCTGTGCTGCAACTCTACCCTTCAAGCTAGATAGGTAAGAGCCTAGAAAAAGAGACAAAATGCCCACTCCAAGCAACATATATAGATTATAGCACTGAGCCAAGTTCAAAACTACCAGCTCAGAAAAATAGAAATTAAAAAATAAACAAACTATCCTTTACCTAAAGCAAACAAAAGGTGGAGCTCATGCATACTGTGTAATAATGACACCGTTAACAAAACAAACCATGCAGGGGGCCTCCAACCCAGGAAGAAAGCAATCCAGTAGATCCAGGATTGGGATTGGGAAACCAGAGAGTTTGAAATCACATAGCTTGTCTTGAGCCAGTAAAGACAGAGAAAAAAAAATGTAGATCAGGACTGACATCTGCTGGCCTTGTTAATGAGATGTACCCATTCAAAATAAGGTCTTTCAGGCAAAAGAAAAAAAAAAACACCTTCTGTAGGGTGATATTGCATCCACAGGAAAAATGCACAATGTCCAACTAAAGGTTATTTGGGTATCCCACCAGAATCAGTTATCAGCTATAGGACAGTAATTATTTCTTCCTCTCTTTGCAGAATTTAGAATTGAAAAGGACATTTGAGATAATTTAGTGGAAAGAAGCAGTTTGGTACATATTGGAAAGTATGGTGGGTCTAGAATCAGAGGACCCTCAGTGGGCTTCACCTATTTTATCTGTAAGATGATGGGACTTAATTAGATGATCTCTGACATTACTTGTGGCTCTAGATTGTGTTTCTAGCCTAAACTTTTTATTTAACACAAAGATCTAAAAAACTGAAATTACTTAATCAAGGTCTCACAGGAAGTAAATAGGAGATTGAAGATTTCTCTTCAGATCCTCTGACCCCAGACTCTCTCTTCATGGCTATTGGAACATTTCAGTTTATATTTTGTAGGTGACTGAGGGTTTTTTTTTTTTGATAGAATAGTTGTGTTAAAACATAATAAATAACTGGTAGGTATAAGAGGAAAATTTAAGTCTTCACAAAAACATATTGAATAATAAACTATTCATTGAAACAAAGGTACATTTCCACATGCTACTTGGAAACTATAGATCTTCTGGATTTTTATGAGGCCTAAATCCAGAACAGTTATGGCTTAGGAGCTGGGTCCACTCTAGGTTTAGCCATTAATTTATTCTCTGACTTTCAGCAAGTCATTTAACATATCTCCAGACTCCAGTTCCCTTCATTTGAAAATGATGAAATTAGACAACATGACTTCTAAAGTCTTTTCTACTTCTAGATAGCCATATCCCCATGTTTTATTAGAAAATCATCTTCACAGATCTGGAACTCTTAATTGAACACTAGATAGATAATTTTGATTATATTAAGTTAAAAAGTTTCTGTACAAACAAAACTAATGCAAGCAAGATTAGGAGGGAAACATCAAATTGGGAAATCATTTTTACATTTAATGGTTCTGATAAAGGCCTCATTTCTAAAATACATAGAGAATTGTCTCATATTTATAAGAATTCAAGCCACTCTTCAATTGATAAATGGTCAAGGGATATGAACAGACAATTTTCAGATGATGAAATTAAAACCATTTCTAGTCATATGAAAAGTTGCTCCAAATCACTATTGATCAGAGAAATGCAAATTAAGACAACTCTGAGGTACCTACACACCTGTCAGATTGGCTAAAATGACAGGAAAAGGTAACAATGAATGCTGGAGGCGATGTGGGAAAGCTGGGACTCTAATACATTGTTGGTGGAACTGTGAATGGATCCAACCATTCTGGAGAGTAATTAGGAACTATGCTCAAAAAGTTATCAAACTGTGCATACTCTTTGACCCAGCAGTGTTTCTATTGGGCTTATATCCCAAAGAGATCTTAGAGGAGGGAAAGGGACCCACATGTGCAAGAATGTTTGTGGCAGCCCTTTTTGTAGTGGTTAGAAACTGGAAACTGAATGGATGCCCATCAATTGGAGAGTGGCTGAATAAATTATGGTATATGAATGTTATGGAATATTATTGCTCTGTAAGAAACGACCAGCAAGATGATTTCAGAGAGGCCTGGAGAGACTTGTGTGAACTGATGCTGAGTGAAACGAGCAGAACCAGGAGATCATTATACACGGCAACAACAATACTTTATGATGATCAACTCTGATGGTCATGGCTCTCTGCAACAAAGAAATGTCTCAAACCAGTTCCAATTGTTCAGTGAAGAAAGCCATATACACCCAGAGAGAGGGATATGAAATGTGGACTACAACATAACATTTTCATGCTCTTTATTGATGTTTGCTTGCAGTGTGTTTTATTTCTCTGATTTTTTTTTCTTGTAGATAGGATTTTTCTTGCACAACAACTTGTCAAGTATTTTATCATTATTAATGTAATGTAATGGACTTCCTCCCATCTAGGGGAGGGGTGGGGACTGGGGGCAAAATTTGGAACGGAAAGCTTTGTAAAGATCAATACTGAGGAACTACCCATAAATATGTTATACAAATAAAAAGCTTTAATAAAAAAAAAAAGAAAATCATCTCCACTCCACCCTCCAAACTTGTTTTTTAATTATTATTGCTCAATCATTTCACTCATGCCTGAGTCTTTGTGATTCCATTTGGGGTTTTATTGGCAAAGATACTGGAGTGCTTTGCCATTTCTTTTTCCAGATCATTTTATACACACACACACACACACACACACACACACACACACAAACACACACACACACACACACACACACACACACACACACACATATATATGGAACTAAGGAAAATAGATTAAGTGACTTGCCCAGGCCAATAGACAATAAGTATCTGAGGCTGAATCCAGGCAAACCTGTTCATTCTCCCTACTTCCCTATTTGTGTTTATGATGCACGTTAAGATATTCCTTGTCACCCAAGTTTGAAACCTCAGAGTCATTTGTGATCCTTTCCTCTTAATCCTTCATATTCAACCCAATGCCAAATCTTGCCAATTCTACTTATATCTCAGATCTCCTTCAAAAGTGGGCCCCTGAAAGTTATTCTAGGTTTGAGGAATGCTTTGGACCAGCATCTGTTCAAAAGTACAGACCACGATTTCTTCCCTTAGTGCTTTTCTTTTACAAGGCCAAACAGGGAATATATTAGTTCAAAATAAAAGACATTTAATTAAATAGAGCAGAAAAAAATCTGCTTTAAGACACTCATGGGGGTCGACTTCACCTACAGGTTCCCATATAACTTGAGAGAAAAAGCCTGAATATAAAGAGCATGAAAACTCATATTCCTCTGGCTAGGTTCACTGAGAATCCTTTTGTACTTCTAACAATGCTATTTACTTCTTCCTCACTACACTGCACTATTTGTTCAATGAGCTACTTCCTTCTAGTTTTCTGTTGGACTGATCTCTACTGAATTACAGTTGGTGTATACTTTTTTTTTCTCCACAGGAAAGATGTCTCAAATCTTTTAGACCATATATATTGAAACTGTATACTTTTATGGCACTCATGACCATACTACCAGTTATTAAAGTAAGTTTGTAAGCAGCCAGTGTCAGTAAATAAGAAATAGGAGTAAAAGAAGCATAGAAGCTACTTGCTAAAACTGCCTTCTAAATTAATTAAGGCTACATCCAGAGACTGTGCTAAATTAAGAAAAGCCAGCTAGGCCCCAATAAACAGCCTTCAGCCTGCAAACTGCAGATAAGCACCAGACATACTCAGTAAAACCAGAAAAACACTATGTTAATGAGGTAACCCTAAGGTAGTCTTAATAACTTTCAGATGACATTGATATACTAATGAGTCAACCCTAAGGTAGAACTGGATAATATTTAGTCTGTTGCCCCCTTTTTAGAATCCTGTAACAATTGGTCTCCAAAATTCTGTCCCTCAAGCACTCTTCCAAATGCTATGGGTCCATGCTACCCAAGTAATTTTAACTCCCAATTCACAGTTACTTAAATGATTCTATATGTCTTTTGCCTTCCCCATGCCTCCCTCTCCTACCCCATTTCTTGTGTAGCCTCTGTATTGTCTTCCTCTATACTTTCTGTGCCTTATTAAAGTGTAATTGATGCATTATTATCCATTTGCTGACAGCATGATTTTTCACAGCAAATATCCAAAGACCTGAGTTTGTTCATCCTGACTCAACTGGGAATCTTTTGTCATCCTTCTACTTAAACATAAATAAGACACTTGGCTAGGATTTAATTTGCCATCAGCTACACCTACTATCATGGAGGAGCCTGACACCAGAAATCCACTGATAGACTGAGAACCCTCTGCCTCTCTGGGTAGGAGCCTTCTTTCAAGGCTGAGCTTAATAAAACAAGAAGCATCAATGGTATTTCAGCTTTTTATGAATCAGGTCCCCAGGCACACCCAGCCAGTTTACAGAAGTCCTTCACTCAGGATAAACCTGTCTTTTGAACTCCTTTGCTTCCCAAAAAAATATCCGGGGACTTCACTTAAAAAATTAGACCGACTGATAGAGAAGAAGGTTCCTTGTCCTATATTCATGCAGGCAGCAAAAGTGTGACTCTCCCTTATATCTTGCATAGGCCCCCTTAATCCACAATACTGGCATCAGTTGCTGCCACTACCTCTCATCTAGACTATTGGGATTCCCTCTTCACTAGGTTCTTTACTTCCTGTCTCTCCCTTCTTCAATTCAGCCTTTATAATCTGTCAAAAGAATTGTCTAAAGGTACAAGTTTGACTAAGTCATTTTTCTGCTCAAAAATATTCACTGATTCTCTATAGCTTTTAGGTCAAAATACAAACTCCTTATTCAACATTTAAGGCTTTTCAACATCTGCTTCCAAACTGCAGTTATTTGTTTGTTTGTTTTGCTGAGGCAGATGGGGTCAAGTGACTTGCCCAAGATCACACACAGGTAGGAAGGATTAAGTGTCTGAGGTCAAATTTGAACTCAGGTCCTCCTGACTTCAAGGCTGGTGCTCTCTATCCACTGCACTACCTAACTGCCACTAATTATTTTTTTTAATTCTAACTATTGTGTAGTTTTTAAAGTTTTAATTTCTAATCTGCATTTTACTCCTTATTCAATATTACTCCCCTCCATATCCTTTATGTTTCAAACAAACTGTTCTCAAAAGACAAAGGATCTTTTGCCTCAGTGCATTTGCACATACCATTTCTAATACTTGGAACATATTCACTCTTTATTTCTCAGGGACCCCTCCTAGTTCCAAATCCATGATCTCAGGATCCTAAGAAGCAGCCTTCAGCTACATTTAAAAGCTAGAATTTGTTGTTCCTCTACTGTGAAGAAAAATGAATACCTCTCCAAGTCTGCTCAGCTGCTTTGTCCTGGCATGGAAGTTACCAAGGTTCTCAAAGTCTATGCCAGTAGAGAACAAACTCTGGCATGCTTTGCCAAGCTGGAAAGACTTCATCTTGGTTCTGGTGACAGACTGTGTCTGCTAGATGAAAATCAGCCTAGCCAAGTAGGCTCATCACCAGCAGGTTAGCTAATGGGTAATAAATTCTTTGGCTATGGTGAACCATGAGACAATTCAAATATGAAATGTCTCTGTGTGGCCCTAGTCTGATCCCATAGTGATGCTAGTAAAGAAGTAGAAAAGCAAGTAAAGGAGTGCTAAGAAAAAAGGCTTTGACCATCTATAGACATTCATTTAATTGCTGGAACCCTAAGGGCAAGACTGGTCCAACAACCAACAAATTGATACACTACTAGAAAAAAATTAACCACAGTCATATTGACATGATCATTTGTAAATGAAAGACAAAGAAATTGTAGTTAAATGGAAGGATGGCTCACAGGTTCTCCTTGGAAGGCTGAGCAAAAAGAGTTTGTAGAGTCAGCTTCAAATTATGTGCCCCCAGGCAAGGAGAAACACCATTTCATGGGACAGATGCTTGTTAATGCACAAACAAACAAACTGACATAGAGATAATTGCAGCTTATGCACCAGCAGCTGTTGTAGAGGATGAAGAAGCAGAAAAATTCAGTGAAGAACTTGATGTGATCCCCTAAGTTACTCAAGATATTCTTAATACTTGATGACATTAACTTAAAACATGAGAGAATGATCTTCCTCAAAGTATATAACTGAATATTCTATCTGCAACTCAATATCAATATGTTCCAAATTTACTTCTTTTTCTGAAGCTTATCCCTCTTCTAAACTTCCATTTTCTTTATATGGAAAGCACTGCCATTCTCCCAGCAACCTGGTTTGTAAACTTGGAGCCACCTTGACTTCCCTCTTTAATATGTCGCTACTACTGTTGCTGTCGTCACATTTCTATGAGTTGCCAAATTGTACATCCTCAATTGTTCCATCCTCTCCTCTTCCTCACACTGCCACTACCATCTTCACCACTTAATTGGATTATTGTAATGGTATCCTAAGTGGTCAATGTGCCTTCAATCATTCCCATCCACAATTTCATCCTTCACACACCTGCCAAAATATTCTTCCTAAAGCACAGATCTGAAAATGTTACTCCCTTTCTCAGGAACCTCCAGTGGTTCCAATCACCTCTAAATAAAATTCAAACTCCTTAGCTAAATATCTAAGGGTGTCCTTCCACAGTCTGGTTCTAACCTCCTTTCCAGTATTATTTCATATTAATCCCCTTCACAAATTCAGTCACCTGGACTCCCAACCATGACATGCCATGTTCCATTTTGATGATTTGTACAAGTTCCTACCAATAGTATTTGGAATGCACTCTTTGCTAACCTTTGCTCTTTAGACTCTTCTTTCTTCAAGATTCAGGTCAGATGGGGCAGCTAGGTGGTGCAGTGGATAGAGCACCAGCCCTGAAGTCAGGAGGACCTGAGTTCAAATCTGGTCTCAGACATGTAACAGCTGTGTGACCCTGGGCAAGTCACTTAACCCCAATTGCCTCAGCAAAAAAGCAAAAAAAAAAAAAAGATTCAGGTCAGGTAACTTTTTCAAGAAGCCATCTCTGATCCCTTCTGTTTTTAGAGCTCTCTACCTCTTCAAATATTCTTAAAGTATTTTTGCCAGTCTCTTGTTGCTTTATTCTCTTCTGTGTAAATGTCTTTTTTGTGTAAATGTCTCCAGTAGAATGTATCATGAAGGCAAGAACTATCACTGTTTATTGCACATAGGCATAGAAATTAAATTCATGATTTCATGGGTAGGGAACTCCCACATGAGGAAAATCCCTCTACAGATTCAGCCCAGGTCCTTCTCTACAACTTACTGTCTTAGAGAAGTACTTGGAGTATTGAGAGATTGAATAAGCTGTTTATGATGTTATAGCCAATGTGTGTCAGCTGTAACATTGGAACCCAGATCTTTATCCATTACATTATACAGTCTCTCTAATCATAGATGCTTAACAAATGTTTGCTCAATCAAATCCTTGCCTTTATTTAAAGTTTTGAGTTCCAAAGACTTTAACTTCTAGGATAAGCCATCTATAGTCATATTAAAAATGTTCTAAATCACTATTGATTAGAAAAATACAAATTAAAACAACTCTGAGATAGCATGTCATACCCATCAGATTGACTAAGATGACAGGAAAAGATTATCATAAATGTTGGAAGAGATGTGGGAAAACTGGGACATAATGCATTATTGGTGGAGTTGTGAACTGATTCAGCCATTCTGGACAGCAATTTGGAACTATGCCCAAAGGGCTCTCAAACTGTGCTTAATCTTTGATACAGCACTGCCACTACTAGCTGTGTATCCTAAAGAGATCATGAAAGAGGGAAAAGGACCCACATATACAAATATGTTTGTAATAACTTTTTGTAGTGGCAAAAAATTGGAAACTTAGCGGATGTCCATCAATTGGGGAATGGTTGAATAAATTGTGGTATATGAATGTAATAGAATTTTATTGCTCTATAAGAAATGAGAAACAGGCTGATTTCAGAAAAGCCTGGAAGGACTTACATGAACAACTTACATGTTGTGAAATGAGCAGAACCAAGAGAATATTGTACATAGTAACAGTGAGATTATATGATGATCAACTATGATAGACTTAGTTCTTCAAAGCAATGTGCTGATCCAAGGCAATTCTAATAGACTTGGGATTGAAAATGCCCCCCATATCTAGAAGAACTTGGAGACTGAATGCAGATGAAAGCATATTATTTTCACTTTTTTTGGTTTGCTTTTTCTTTTTTTCACATTTTTTCTCCTCTAATTCTGATTTTTCTTTCACAACATTACAAATATGAAAATGTGTTTACAATGATGATGCATGTTTAACCTATATAAGATTGCTTGCTATCTTAGGAAAGGGGAAGGTAAGGGAGGGAAGGAGGGAAAATTGGGAACTCAAAATCTTACAAAAATGAATGTTGAAAACTATCTTTACGTGTAATTGGAAAAATAAAATACTATTGAGAAAAAAAATAAAGTTTTGTGTTCCAAATTCTATTTCTTCCTCCTCCTTTTCCTCCCTCTGCTTGAGATAGTATACAATCAGATATTGGTTATAGATGTACAATTATGTAAAATATTTCCACATTAATAATTTTTATATAAGAAGACTCAAAAAAATGAAAGAAAGGAAAAATAACATGCTTCAGTTTGTATTCGCACAATACCAGTTCTTTCTCTGGAGGCAGTAGCATGCTTCATCATTAGTCCTTTGGAACTGTCTTAGATCATTGTATTACTGAGAATAGCTAAGTCATTCACACTTCTTTCATCAAACAATATTGCTGTTACTGTGTACAATATTCTTCTGCTTCTATTCACTTCACTATGCAATTCCAGGTTTTCCTGAAATTATTCTGCTTGTTATTTCTGAAAGTACAATACTATTCCATTACCATCATGTGCCACATCTTGTTTAGTCGTTCCCCAATTGATGGATATTCCTTTGATTTCCAATTCTTAGCCATCATAAAAAGAACTCCTATAAATATCTTTCATACAATTTGGTTCATTTCATCCCCAAGTTTGTTCTTGAGAATGAAATTTCTTCACATTGGACTTGAAAATAGTTTACTTTTGCTTGAGTAGATAGGCTTGTTAGTTTGATTGAAGTGCAAGGGAACTTAGAAAACAACCTCCTTCTTCTACAGATCAGGAAACTGAGACCTAGAGGTGATGTTAAGTGTCTTGCCCAATATCACACAGGTACTCAATGATAGACAGAACAAAGCAAGCATGGGCTAACTTGAAAAATTCTAGAACAATTTTTAGGCCTCCCACTTACATGTTCAACCCCGATTCATTTTAGAACCATCTCTACCATCTTTGAATATTCAGTATTGACTACTAGTAACTGGATAATATTTGTTTGGATAATATTGTATTATTGGTAAGAACAGACCTTGAATTTAAAAAGATTTTCTCCTTTCTTTCTTCCTCTCCTTCTACCCAGTCCATAAATTAATAGGATTTAAAGACCTAACAACCCTTAGAGGTCAAAAGTAATTTTATAGATGAGGAAACTGAGAACCAGAAAAGGTCAAACGACTTGTGCAACATTTTTTAAAAGGTACTACTAAACAGAATTAAAACTTAGTTCTTCTAATTTCAAGATGAATATTCTATCCATTGTACCACTATTGATTCCACTGAACATGACATATCTAGTCTTCATAAGTGAAAATGGGTTATCATACTTTACTTTTTTTTGCTTGCATAGAATCTGAAGACTAAAAAAAAGACTAAAAGGATTAATAAAATGTCTATATATATCTCCCTCTACATATATCCATACCTACCTACATATTTCATATAGGTACATGTGTATACATATGTATATATGCATGTATATGTGTGTATATATAGATAGTTATATATTTGAATATATACATACGGATACATATTCCATGACCAAAAATAGCATATTTTTACAAGGCATATGGAAGAAATGAACCATGGGAAATTTCCCCCAAAGGAAGTTTGGAGATAGAATGAAAGTATAAATGCCACAGCCTTATTGTACCCGAAAGCAACTCAGATACTATATCCATGCAAACTCACACAAAAAATTCCTTTTCCCAAATGTCTAGGACAAAATAGAACACAATCATTCTCTTAAGCTTCATTTTCTTTTGTCAATAAAGTGCATATAAATCATTAACTTTCAGATTAAAAATTTGAGATTATTTCAAAACATGTGTACAAAACCTTTCCCTTATTTCTTAGATACTTTTTACCTTCTGTACTTTACTCAACCTATATACAAATAGAATAGAACAGTTTCACTTTGGTTTATGGTACATAGACTGGGAAGTGGGGAGTGGTAGAAACTGTTTTTTATTCTTAGGAACTAATTCAATCCCCTTGTGTCACAGACCAATATTGCCAGAGAACGCGTAGCAAACTAAGATTTTATTTGCTTTATTAAAAATTCCCCAAATATCTAAATTAATACCAAGTTGTTGGAAAATTCTTTTTAAAAATGAAAAAAAAATTAAACAAATCCAGAGTCAGAGCTATTATATAGGTCACTTTAATATAAGTTAATGATTTGCAATTGTGTTGTACAGTATAAGCATTCTAAAGTAAGAGAGCTCTCCCCTCACCCCCCGGGGTAGAAAAGTTGGAGAAAGGGGAATATTTTGCTCAAAACTTTGCTGTCTCTTTGCTTTTTCAAGAGAATTAGTTTGGTGCAATGAAAAAAAAAAGGCCCTGAATTTTGAGTCAGGGAACCTGGCCTTGAATTCAACTCTTCTATTTGCCATCTGTATGATGTTGAACACATCACTTCACCTCTTTGGGCCTTAGAAAAATGAACTTCTGAATTTTATTTCTAATTCTAAACTGATGATACCATGCATGACCTTGTAAAGTTATTGCCCAATGACTTGGAATCCTAACCTCTAAGAAAAATACTGTGGGTAGAAACCAATGTCTCTAGAAATCAAAATGAACATTGCTATTTCTTATCTTTTAACGTTTCCTACCTTTCTCTTACTCCCTCACCCCAAAGGGCTCAGAAAACTCAAAATTTTAAAGACAAAATTTTAGAAACAAAATTTTAAAACACTTTTAGTACCTGCCTAAAGTCCATTTAGCTATACCAGGAAGTGGTCTTTTGATACCAAGTCCAGAAAAACCACATTGGTTAGTTACTGCCCCAGGGTCAAAGGAAAACAATTTCAGCCTACACTTCCAAATGATATTGCTTTTGAACTGTTTGATCATAACATTTCTTTCTGGTTACATGGCAGTCTACAAAATGAAGACTTCCCCTACTGCCCCCATTCTTATTTAATATATTAGTATTCTGCAGAAATGGGTAAGAAGACAATTGGCAGTATCAAAGACTTTTTTGTTTTTGCTACTGCTGTTCAGTTTTTTCCAGTCATTTTGAATTCTTTGTGAGCTCTTTTGGGGTTTTCTTGGCAAAGATACTGGAATGGCTTGCTTTCTTCTCTATCTCATTTTACATTTGAGGAAACTAAGGCAAACAGAGTTAAGTGACTTGCCAGGTTTACCAGTAGTAAATATCTGAGGTCAGATTTGAACTCAGGAAATCCTAAGTCAGGCACTCTTTCCTCTGTGCCAACCTAACTGCCCTTGTCAAAGATTGCAGCAAAATCAAAAAGACTGAAAACTGAAAAAAGGCCATTCAATTTTGAAATTAATAGATAATTGATAACTTTGGAGAGAGTAGTTTTATTTGTATAATGAGGTTGGAAGCCAAATTAAACAGAGTTAAGAAGAGAGAGAAAAAAGATTTTGTCATCATTGGCCTTTTAAATTTTAGCCACCAAAAGGAGGAGACATATGGGACAAGAACCAAAAGGAATAAATAGATCCAGTGAGAATTTTTTGTTGTTGGGTTGGTTTTTTGGTTTTTTTTTTTTTTTTGAGCATGGGGAAGATATGGGGAAGTTTGTAAATAGGAAGGAAGCTGCCAGTAGAGAGGGAAAGATTGAGGATGATAGAGGGGAAAATCTGTTGTAGATGATATGAGATGATTTTACAGGCAGAGGTGTTTGTTTTATTGAAGAGACCTTTTGGTGATGAAACTATCTTTCCTTAATTAGGCTGGTGCTCTAAAAATTAATATATGAAAAGTCCAGATTACATGGCAAGATGCCTCTGGAATAGGAAAACTTATTATAGTGAAGAGATACTCCACTTTGCAAGTTGATCAGGAGAGATATGTACCCAAATCTTCTTATGCAAATAGTTTGCAAAATTATAAGACTGATTCCAATTTCTCAAGACAAAAAAGTGTTGTTTCTTTTTACTGTAGATTTGGCTGAAATGTGGCATGGAGGAAAAAGCACTGGATTTGAAAACAGAGCACTTGATTTTGAATGCTGATCCTGCTGCTTGATATATGTGAGGTATTGAGCAAGCTATTTAACCTCTCTAAGACTCAGTTTCCTCATCTGTAAAATGGAGGAGAGAGGTTGGACAAAATGTTCTTTTAGATTTTTTCCAAGCCTAGATCCTATTGATCTCATCATACTATATAGATGGCAATCTTATCTAAATTTTTGGAGAGTCAAAAACCTCAGGAGAATTTTGGTGGATTTTGCATAAATGAGACAAATTTTTCTGAATTTCTGTCTTTATTGTGATTCTATTTCCATAGGCTTCATTTTCTTTTTTCATATTGTTTCTTTCCATGGGAGTAAGTTGTCAATGAAAGGATTTTCTGCTCTTTTTATGTAGTCTACCATCCTAGTCTTTTACCTCTCTATCATAGCTTCTGCATAGCTAAGAACCCCTGTGGTATTTATATTTCATTGATATGAAATTTTCTAAATATTTTCCATATCCTCTTCATAGGACAGACAATATTTTATTTATCAGATTCTTTGAACAGTCATGTTTTGTTCTCTGCTGAGTTATTAGATTCCTTAGAGTTTTCTAGGAAACTTATGGAGTATTAATGTCAATTCAATTAGATGGATTTTATCATTGTTATTATCTACTCCACCAGGCACAAGCATATGGAGATAAAAAGGGAACAGTACCTGTTCTCAAGGATCTTACCATTTCTCATGATGATATAACATTTGTATACATAAGTGAATGCAAAGAAATTGTACGACAAAGTCACTAACAATTATGGGGATTTGAAAAAGCTTTGGGTAAGCACCCTCCCTAAGCTAAGAACTGGTACCTCTGCTAAGCCCCTAAGTATCAGAATCCAGGAGGGAAGGATTCTAGACTAGAGGAAGAGCATGTATAAAGAAGGTTAGAAATGGAAGATGGCAGCATGCTGAATCTGAGGAAGAGCTAGTAGGCCAGTTTGGCTGGAATACAGGTAGTGTGAAGGGAGACAATAGAGAATAAGCTTGGCATTTAAGAAGAGAATATAGTGTGAAATACCAGGATGAAGAATTTGTTTTTCAATCTAGTGGAATGTTGTCAGGCAATGCTATTCCTTGAGAACAAGAACTGTTTCTTTTGTGTTTCTGTATTCTCAGCATAGTGTACAGTCTGGCAAATAGCAGACACTAAGTAAATGATGATGAATGAATAAATAAGTCCTAGAGGCAATAGATTAACATTGGAGATTTTTTAGGAAGGTAAAATATGATCACATAGTATATAAGAATAGGCAGTTTTAAGGGATACAGATTAGAGAGGGAAGAGATTTGAAAGCATTTAGAGATTTTATTAGTCTAGAAAGAGATATGAGGACCTTTTAGCTCTAATATCCTATAATCCTTTGAAGTTATTTAATTTAATCTGACTTTAATGTCTTCATCTGTGAAAAGAGGGGCTTGGACTAAATGATTCTCCTCTAGATTCCATTCTCCTAGAACCCTAACACAAGTCCAAATACAGAAAAGACAACTCCTCTTTATTCACAGTCCTTAGCTATACATAGGTTCATACAAGATCACACTTACATACAGTACTGGCTAATTTAAAAACATATATGACTCATTTGTTGCTTTTGACATTTTGTTGTTTGGAGAAACATCAGTCTCAAATATAAGAGAACTTGGTGAACAACCTTTTGACAAAGAGCTACTATCTCAATAATGTTGTCAGCATCCCCCCTCTCCTCACCTTGGAAAGAAGGTATATAGATTTCCTATTAGATCCATAATTGGTGTTTAAAAATGTCAACTATTGACAAATAAAAATCAATGAACTGTGACTATCTGAAGCATCTGTTACTATACTATGCTGACAGTGCTATACCAGTGCACACAATACTAAGACCGTATTTCATTCAGAAGCTTCCTAACCTTTTACAAACCTCAATGCTTCTCAAGAGGGCACTATTTAGTAACTGAGCCTTGAAGAACCCCACTGTTGGAAATCAGCCAGTTGTAGTTATAGCTACTGATTCTTTGGATGACATACTGTTTCCTCATCACTATAATAAGAGCACATGGACATGAGGGCTAGTATATTGTCCTTACACTAAAATTGAGTTAATTATTGTAACAGGATGTGTCTAATAACATCTACTGAAGGGAGAAGGAAGAAGAAAGGACCCAGTCCCTACTCACCAGCTCCATCCCCTGCAGAGACACCCAATAACATTACAAAGGTATCAAAATTGACATAAGCAAAAGCATTGGGATGGGAAAAAGAAAAATGAAAATGGCAAGAGTGTGCAACATGTAATTTTTCTCCTGATCATAACCAGTAGAAGGCCCTAGATAGGATAATAAGCCAAGGAACAATGAGACACAATGGAAAGAATAATAACCTAGGCATTCAGAGATCTGAATTCTAGGCCTGGTTATGAAACAAATAATGCAACTTTAGGCAAGTCAATTTGCCTCCCTTAACTTCCTCATATGTAAAATGAAGTGGAGGTTAAATAAAATAATTTAATTATTTATGTACATTTATTAATTTACTTATTTATTAGCTATTTTATTAATATTAAAATTTTAACATTTAAAATAACTAATTATTTATGAAAAACCCTTTTATCTTTAATATTCTATTGTTAATAATATCTGCCAATTCTTGACTGTTCAGGTAGATGAAGGGACTAAGGCAAAAGAGAATCATGTATGACATGACATGTATGAAGAAGCCTAGATCTTCTAAGAGAGTCTCCATAAATCATAAATACTAAAAGAAGAGAAAAAATGAGAATGTTGCATAGTCTAATAGCCATGAAAGAAATGACTCAGTCATAGCAATTACTTTGTCAGATAAGAACATTTCTTCATTGAGTCAGTCATTTATAATTTAATGTACATGAGCAGGGCCTGTACACCTCCTTGAATCAATCAAAGTCATTGGTGAAACACATGATCATGCTCTGAGGAATTTGCACAAAAGGGAGAAACTACCTTGGAGATGGAGATTCTGGGAGGAAAGAATTAGAAAACAGAAATTATAAAAATAGAAAGAAAAAAAAGAAGTGGGGTTATGCCAACATGATATATGAGCTGAAAACCCCGAGACAACTAGGGAAAGGAGGAAGAAAAAGTAAGACTGAATTGCAACAGAAAAGGCAGATATTAAGGAGAGCCATTTGCTTTACAAGCATCTCAGAACAGAGGGCATGAGCAGATACCACTGATAAATCACTTATTTAATGATTGAAGGCAATCTCAAGAATAGTTTTGTTCTTCCCACAAAATTCACTGTCTATCCACAAACACTACAATAGGATTTGATGATATTATCATCACTTTATACCTGACAAATAGTAGGCTCTTACTAAGAATTTGTTGATTTATTTATTCATCATTGCTACTGCTTTATCTTCTAGGTTATAGCAACACTTACCTATCTCTAGCAGCTTCGAGTGTGCTATTCAAGCAAAAACTTCCAAACAAACCACCAAGAAGAAATAGGTAGGAGAGAGAAATTGTAGATTAGATCTATTGCTCTTTTCACAAGTCCATAAAATGTCACAAATGGAAAGGGTCTTTGTAGAACAATTAGTTCAACCTGTACCCTTTATGGATGTGGAAGTTGAGGCTGAATGACTGCTTGGTACTATTAAGTGATAAAGCTGGGAATAGAACCTAGTTTTCCTGACTCCCTGTGTAATGAGAGTGTTTTCCATTCTCATTCAATTCCCTCAGCCACCCAATAGGTTGTAACAAGATGTATTATAAATTAAATGACTAAGTCCTGTTGTAAGTCATTCTGTTACTGTTTGCTGTATTTTTAAGTTTAGCATCCTTTATATATATATATATAAATCAAATATTATTCCCATAGCTGATCATATTGTATATTGTGTACTTTTCCAATCTCTTCTTTTTGGAGAAATCATTGGCATAAGCCATAATCTAAATTCTATGTACATTTTCCCATAGGGCAATAGGGTAGGCATTAAAAGTGAAAGAAAAGGGGAAGCTAAATCTTCCTATTAAAAGCTAAATCCCTCACTGTTGAACGTGGTCCCAACTACACACCAGGAAATAGAGAAAGTATCCCATTTTCCATGAGCTAAAGCAACAGTTTTTTTTTTTTTTTTTTTTGAGGTTGGATCAGTAATAATTAAATCAAGCCATGAAGCAAAATACTAAAAGAAATTACAATATCTATTCCTGGAAATCTTTAGAAATAGGCTATATACAATGTTTTCTCTGATATCTATGAACCATCAGATAGAAGACTAGCTGGTCCAAATAACCCCCTGAAATTCCTTTTATGATTCAGAAAACCAAATAAATGAGTTTCAGAATTAATCTTCTAGCAAAATTGGACTACTTAGAGAGGAAACCTGGTAAAGTCAAAAGAATATTGGCCTTTTGAGTGTGAAAATTTGAATCCCAACTTTTATGTTGTATTCCTCTTTTAAAATGTAAGTTCCTTAAGGGACAGTCATCTTTTGTTTTGCCATTGGGCTTAGAAGACTGGAGGAATGAGGCTTATTACTTTGCAAAACTCTGCTTCACATAAATCCACTACATCCACAAGTCAAGACATTACCCTTATTATATCATCAGTCCTCTTCTAGAAAGAAGGATGAACGACCACAATAAGAACAACTTTAAGGGCAGGACCCATTTTGTGTTTTGTATTGGTATATACAATGCTAACATAGCATCAATGATGAATCCATGAAATGGCCGGTCATATGCTTTAAATTCACACTTTTCACAGTTATAATTTATATGTAAAATATAGCAACTAGTTCCAGCCCAATGGAAATATGTAATGAAAATTCAAATAACGTAACTTTCATTGAATTCATTATTCTTGCTAATTGGGGCCTGACTCCATGTCTCACTGACTATAATCACCCCCATCAAAACTCGTGAATTCAGTGTCATAAGCCAGAGTTTCACAGAATTGGAAGGAACCTTATAGGTCATCTAACTTAACTCAGACCTGCACAGAAATCTCATCTACAACATACCTGAAGTGGCCATCCAGCCTAGTTAAAGGCCTCCAGAAGTGAGGGAATGCATGACCTCCTAAGGTGATTCAAACTGTAGGTATCTTTTGCAGCTTCTCATATAGATTCAGAAGGTACTTCTTAAGGGAGAGTGCTTATTTACTATGCTATAATAAAGTCTTAATGTGGCCCTCCTGGTTAGGTAGCATGGTTAAGTATAAAACCCAGCTGTGTTTGTGCTTGAACCCTTGCAGGACTGAGTTGTGAGCACCCAGGAGAGCTTTCATTTTAAGTTCAACAAATCTCAGGAAAATGTAAAGCTTACAAGATGGACTAATTTCATTTCAATAAAATTCCCATCTTACATTCAGTATG
Organism: Myrmecobius fasciatus; assembly: GCA_023553655.1. NCBI lineage: Eukaryota > Metazoa > Chordata > Mammalia > Dasyuromorphia > Myrmecobiidae > Myrmecobius > Myrmecobius fasciatus. Next base: position 163,153 of record JAJPUD010003206.1, read on the forward strand.
CTTGGCTTTATTAAGCTTTGTCATAAACTCTGGGATAACTTCCAAACTTAGACTTGCACAATTATTTTTATTGGTGTGTTAACTAAAAATGGTATATGCATAAATTAAGGTACCCTTTACTTCATCTTACAAGTAAAATCCAACTTTCAGGTGATTTATAGTCATCTTAAGCCTGTAAATGAGCTACAGGAAATATAGGTTATAAGTCCTGATTGTTGCTTTTTAAATTCAAGTGGAGTTCTGTCTACAACAAGGACTTCTTAACCTTTTTTTTGTCATAGACTCCTCTGGCTATATATAAAACCTATGGGCTCATTTTCATAATAATATCTTATTGCATAATTGAAGGATATGTTATATTTCAATTCAAGGGTAATGAATATATATATACATATATATATATATATGCATACATACCTGCATACACATGTATATACAGTTTTCTAATCAAGTTCACAGACTCCTTGAAATCTATTGATCCTCAGTTAAGAACCCCTAGTCTATTGTACTACCATCTCTTGGGAACCCAAATTCCAAATATACAGAAGCAAATCACAAAGAAAAGTGACATAGTTCATGTTCAGACTTGAAACCATCTAAATCATGTAAAAGAAAGTCCTGCTGCACTCAGTGGGAACTCAGAACTCTTGGAGTTGGAAGGTTTTAATTGCTATGGGGAAAAAATCCTTTCAAAGATTTTTCCTCAACATGGGCCCCTTGGAAACCTTTCATAGGGGAATTGTAAAATATTTATGCAACTCACAGTATATAGAGAAAAAAAGATGTGTGGAGGGAAGAGGAGAGAGAGAAGAGAGGAGAGGAAGGGAAAGGAAAAGGAAAACAGAAGGGAGGAGAGAGAAGGGGGAAGAAGAGAGGAGAGAAGTGAAAGAAAATGAAGAGAAGGGGAGAAAGAAAAGAGAGGGGATAGGAGAGGAGGGAGGGAAAGGAGGGGAAAAGAGGAGGGAGAGAAAGGAAAGAAAGGGAAGGGAAGAAAAAGGGAGGCAAGAGGAGACGAGAGGAGAGGGAAGGGAAGAAAAGAGGAGGGAAAAGGAGAGGAGAGGGAAAAGAAGGAAAGGGGAGGGAAGAGGAAGGAAGAAAAGAGGAGGAGGAGCTCAGATATGGAGGGATTGGGAAGTTACTTTTCTCAGCCCTAAAAAATAGTTAACCCTTTATTCTTCTTCTCCAACTTTGTTTCAGAACAATGGCTTTTTTTTTACTCTCCATATCGTGTTTCTTTTCCTTTCTTTCTTTCTTTCTTTCTTTCTTTCTTTCTTTCTTTCTTTCTTTCTTTC
>JAJPUD010003206.1:164454-187814 GCA_023553655.1 Myrmecobius fasciatus
TTCTTTCTTTCTTTCTTTCTTTCTTTCTTTCTTTCTTTCTTTCTTTCCATCTAACTTTTTTTTTTTTACTCTTTCAGTTTTGGTGAAATGACAATCATCCAATTCTTGTCTTCTACATTTCATTCTATTCTTAGGAGCTGGAGGGTTAAGGAGAACATTTGCTGGAACACATGTTATACTGATCTTCACTGCTACAAGACTTGCTGTATGAGGAAAACAATCTAGCTTCAAGCCTCAAGAAAGCAGGGGACTGATTTGTACTAGTCCAGTCTCTATTATTTATAATAAGGCACTGGGTTAGCAGTGATAATTAAAACTCCCAAGTTATTGTCCAAGTTTGGACATTTTAGTCCATCACTTCATCCTTCTCGTACACTAAGCTTTTAATGGAATTATGAGCAAGTAGCAAATTGTAGAGATTTCAGCTTTACCTCCCCAACAAGGTCCTCATCTACCTTCTGTTAGAGGAGCTAATAAGCAATAAAATATACAGCATGTCCCCTAGCAATGAAGAGGAGAAAAGAGCTTGAATTATTCATTCATTTGGATATTGTAATACTTTCAGGGATCCAGGATCTCATTAGTTTAAGTTCCTTTTCCACTAGAGTAGATAAAGACCAATGCACATTTTTTTTTTCATCATGCACAAGCCTTGTCTATTTCTTTCCATAAATCCTCCATAGATAATCTATCCAATGAGCTGGAGACTTTCTGTGGTCTCTTTAAATATTCAGGTTATCCATCTGTTATTTCTTACTTTTGCTATTTTGATATATCTTTGGTGCGATTTCTACAGTGCAAATCTTCATCGGTAATATACTAAAGTCTATTTATGCATGTCATAGATTGTTCCATTTTTCTTTGTGTCAGCATCAATCTTGTTTTTTTCCTGATCTACAGCTATAAAGAACTGCTACACTGATGTCTCATTTTGGTTTGAAGGTGACTTTGGAAGCCATTTGAGCAGAACACAAGATTTGGAAACTTCTAATGCATTGTTAATGGAGTTGTGAACTGATCTAACCATTCTGAAGAGCAACTATGCCCAAAAGACTATAAAAACCATGCAAACCTTTTGATCCAGCAATACCATTTCTAAGTCTATATCCCAAAGACATCCAAAATGGGGGAAAGAACTTATTTGTACAAAAATATGTATAATGGCTCTTTTTATATTGACTAAAAATTGGAAATCAAAGGGATTCCCATCAATTGGGGAATGGAAAAACAAGCTGTGGCACATGATAGTAATGGAATATTATTGTGCTATGAGAAATAACAAGGAAAATAATTTCAGAAAAACCTGGAAAGACTTACATGAACATGATAAAGTAAACAGAATCAAGAAAACATTGTGCATAGTAACAACAATATTGTTCAATGAAAAACTGTGAATGACTTAGCTATTCTTAGAAATGCAATGATTCAAGGCAATTCCAAAGGGTTAATGATGAAGTATACTATCTGATTCCAGAGAAAGAACTGATATTGTTTCAATACAGACTGAATTAGACTATTTTTTTACTTTCTTTCATTTTTTCTTTTATTGAAGTACAAGATGCCTAATATGGAAATGTCCTACATAATTGCAAATGTATAACCTATATTTGATTGTCTCCTGTCTCTGGGAGGGGGGAAGAAAGGGAAGATGAAAGGGACAGAATTTGGAATTCAAAATTTTAAATAAAAATGTTTTTAAAATAAAAAAAAAGATTTGGTAGTTTCTACCAAGTTAGAGGTTTTAAGTAGAGTCCCACTATCAAACTATGTCTGCTATCTGAGGACCAGCCTAATTAAATATAAAGACAAATGATATCACCAGAAAAGTTGGACACTAGATGATTAATTTTTGGCCAATTACCCAATCCATAAACTTGGTAATTAAGTCTGGAATAACTGAGATAAGGATATATTATGTATGGCCCCTAAAGCTCACAAGTGACAAAACAACCCAGTGCTACACACACAAAAAAAATGTATAACCAGGTGAAAAAATGTTACACCGGGGAAGTATTAGAAATTTTTAGTCTTAGAACAGTTTGAATAACTATAATTCCATTAACAAAATCCCACTAATTATATAGGCTTCCTGACAAGATAGTTCAACTATAGCCCCATTGAAAATAGGCCAAAATTCTCTTCAACAATGAGATGATTCAAACCAGTTCCTATTGTTTAGTGATGAAGAAAGCCATATATACCCAGGGAGAGGCCTGTGGGAATTGAGTGTGGACCACAACATAGCATTTTAATACTGTCTGTTGATGTTTTTTTGCATTTTTTCCTTCTTAGGTTTTTTTTTTCTTTTTCTTTCTAGATCTGATTTTTCTTGTACGGCAAGATAACTGTATAAATATACATATATTGGATTTATCATATATTTAACATATTTAACATGTATTGAACTACCTGCCATCTAGGGGAAGTGATGGGGAAGGAGGGAAAAATTTGGAATAGAAAGTTTTGCAAAGGCCAGTGTTGAAAAATTACTCACATGTTCTGTAAATAAAAAGCTTTAATAAAAAAAGTAGGCCAAAATGTCCTTTTTTACATTGACCTCAAATTAAATGAATGCTGTTTAAAAAATCTTGATGTTTTTCCATTTCCTATATCCAACCATTCAGTTGTACAATATTTTCCCAAAATTGTCAGATTCCTTGCCCTGTATAAAAACTTCATTACAATGTAATAACAATGTAATTTTTGCAGGTTCGGGGCTTGTAGATCAGTGGTATCAAACAAGTAGAAATGGATTCCTATGTCCATCATATTGACTTAGAAAGCTACAAGTTAACATTATCTATGATGTATTATATTGTTGTTTATATTGCTAAATATTTCTTAATAACATTTTAATCTAGTTTCAGTTGTTTTGGGTTTTTTTTTGTGGCCACTAGGTCTCAAATTTGACACCTCTATTATAAAGAACTTTGGTGAATATAAGTTCTTCTCAGAATAATAATTATTTCAATATGATGAACAACAATATCTATTTAATTTGATTCAAATAGTATTATTGAAGCCCTTATTGTAATTTGTGTAGTACTTTAAGGTTACTTTCCTCACTACAAACCCTAAGCAATAAGATGTGCTTAGCATAGGGTGAGGCACTGTGGAGGGAATGCAAAAAAAAGTGAAAGACATAGTTCCCTGCTGTCAAAGATTTTACAACTTTAAATTAAAATTAAACTCAGCTATATTTATTCAGTGCCTACCTGAATAATCTTAGACAAGTCATATAATCAATCTGAGCTGTCAGTACTTTGCTGATAAAATAAAGGGATTGAAATATCTGCCGTTTGGGGTTTCTTCTAACTCTAAATCTATGTTTCTATAATCTCAGTATGTGTAAAATGACATCGTGTAGTGGAGAGCTTCTGAACTGGTTTCAAGTCTCAGATACAGATTAGCATTATGATTCTGTTCAAGTCACTTAAACTTTTAAGTGCCCTTGATTCCTCTTTAAGACTATAATTTGTAGAGCAGGTTGCTAAACTAATGAGTAGAAAGAGTTTTCTTATCAAGTGTTCCCCATACCAATAAAATTTTAAGTTCCATCCAAAACCCAAAATCTTCAAGACAGATGCTAAGAATATAAAGATGGGAACAAAATGTCCCCTGACTTGAAGGAATTTATAATCTCCTGGGGGAGGAAGAGAGAAAAGGAATGCAACCTACACAGAGATAAATAAACAAGCCATTTTGAGGTGGGAGAGAAGGTTATTTTTTGGAAAAGAGTTTTGGATCTGGAACTAGAGCATCTTGATTTAAAACCTTCCTCTGTCACTTAGCTACCTATGTGATCTTATGTAAATCACTCAATCTTTTGGAATCACAGTGTCTTCATGTATAAAATGAGGAAATTGGATAAAGTGATTTCTAGAAAGTGTAACTTCTAAGTCCAAAACCAATCATCTTTGAATTATGAAAATTAGGAAAGGAAGGCTTCAGGGAGGATGTGGCACTTAGCAAGTTTTAAAAGGAGACAGAGGGAATCTTTAAGCCTGAAAGCTTTGTGTGGAACCAAGAACTAAGGGTAGAAAGCCTCAAAAAAGGCTCTACCTAATGAGTTTTATTTCTCGCCTTCCCTCTCCTTTTTTATTTATATGGGAAATCTATGCATACGGACTGAGGAAAAAACCAAGACTGCATGAGATTCATAAAACTATCATGGGGATTCTTGAGCATAATCCTCAAAAGTGGGTGTAGGGGACAAATTGTTCATGAACTTAAACAGGAATTTCTAATCCTAAATCAGGAATAACCTTGTCTCTTGGCTAAAGCGGAGTCCTAAAGACAGATTAAATCCCTGCAGACATTGCCTAGCTGTTCTATGTACCAAAAGACACTGTGATCCTTGAAAGTAAAGACTTCCTCTGTAGAGAAAAACCAATTGGCCACAGTCAAAATTTTAGAAACCTATACTCTCATTATGGGGAGAAATGTCATTAAAATATTTCCTTTAGTTTGACACTGGGTATGAGAAGGTCCTGCCTAAAAAAAGATAAAACTTAAGCTTTCTTGATCCAAATAAAAAGGAAGATGATATAATCTACTTCTCTTTTTGAGAGGAAGAGGTAGAACCTCAGCTGGAGACACCAATTAAAGTCATAAACTGGAATCAAAGAGAAACTCAACATCCATGTGTTCAATAAAATAATGCCTAGCAGCTAACAAAAGATCAAAGGACCAAAGCCTAGTAGGGGTCATATTCATGCCAGAAAATACTAAATGTTCCTTAAAAACTATTGAAACACTTGAAAATAAAATTTAAATTAAAAACCTATAGTAATTAAAACCAAAGAGAAGAATATTATGACATCATTAGATGATGACAGAAGCACCATAATGACAGAGGTATGAGTTATATCTCTACTTGTATGCTGTGATTCACTCCATATATGTCTTCTTTACATATAATGTCTAGTAAGGTCCAATTTTCCCATTTAGAGTATATGTTTTTATGAGAGACTGTGCTCTTCGCAGGTTCATAGAGCAAAAGTTCTATTGTATCATGTTGTTTCAGGAAATGCCTTTGATTTGAATTAATTTTATTCCCCAGTTGCCTATTAGTATTTAATATTTGCGAGCTATGCTTGTGAGTGGATATAAGCCCACAGAGTATGAACTTGGTATAGCTTATCTGGAAACAGAGTGGGATAATACACAAATGTGCATGTGTATGTGTGGAGGCATGGAAGTGGGAGATAGAAGTTTGAAGACCAGTGGTCCAGTTTGGCTGGATGGTGGATTGTGTGAAAGGGAGTAACATAAAATAAGATTGGGAATGTAGGCTAAGACTAGATTGTGGACATCTTTAAATATTAAGCTGAAGTAATTGCATTTTATCTGAGAGGTAATTGGGAGTCATTGAAGATTTTTTTTTTCCCCATGTGAGAGCGTTATGGTCAAACCTATGCACATGAAACAGATAAATCCGTCAATGTTAAATTATTTATAACTTAAAATGTTTAATAAGAACAAAGAGTATACATGAACTAAATTGCGAGTTAGTTTTTAGACTGAGTAAAGTAAGAATATGTGTTTTAAATGCACAGAGGCTTTACATATAACAATAGACAAATATAAGCCTGTTGTGAAAACAGTAAATTAGGACATATAAACTAAAGACAAAATAGGGAAAGAGGACTAAAGCACATATAAGGTCATGCATTGCTTGGTTTTACATGGGATCTAATTTTATTTTGCACTAAAAACACAGAGAGATTCTTAATACCAAATTATATTTCTGGGTTCGTAGGGTTTTTATTTTTAAGCTTTGAGCTCCTTGAACTAGATATTCCCCAACTTCTCTTGCTTTGAAAAGGGTGGAGTTTTGCTACCTAAAGAATGATGGTGCACTATGGAAAAATTTAAATCACTGTTTTTCTACATGGCTATTAATCTCATATTTCTATACTCAAATAATATTTCATTTTTACTTAGCTCAAGCATCCTTCTTTACTCTCAAACACTCACTGTTCAATAGTGTGAGGAGATGGATGAAAATGACAGAAAATCCATTTATCTGAATTAGATTTTGGAAAGTACTGGCAAGACAAAAAAAAAAGAAAACTCATATAAACCAGGATGAATGGGCAAAGGAGACATTTGACTCATGATTTCTCTTGAAAGGGTACTAGTGGGTGCTCAGCCCTATATACTTATTCTATTCAATAATGTTCATTCTATACATCCTTAGATGTAGGGACAACATGCAGAGAGAATGCATTGGGGTGATATAAAGTTTCCTGCCCTCAAAGAGTTTATAGTTTAGTAGGGAATTAGGATGCAATGACCAAACCATAATACATAGGCATAGTGTATGCAGTGCTGGACTTCCAAATTAGGAAGATCTGGTTTCAAATCCTGCTTTCTTAGACATTGAAAAGCTGTAAGACTTTGGACAAGTTAGTTAATCTTTCTCTACCTGAGTTTTTTCATCTGTGAAACTGAAATAATAAAATCTACTTTGGCAAGTGGTTTGGGAGGATAAGATGAAATGATATATGTAAAGTGTCTTGATTACCTTATTTATCATTATTATTAAACGATTATCAGAGGTATAAGAAAGAAAAGTGCTTGATGAGATTGGAAGGGGAGTCCTCACAGGGTGAGTGACATATTAGAGAAGGTCTCATGGAAGTGGCATTTGAGTTGGTCTTTAAAGGAATAGTAGATATTCAAAACATAGGAAAGGGAGAGAATTCTATGAACAGGAAACTGTGAGGGAATGTCAGGGGAAGAGGGCAGGGCACAAAGAATCTCAGTTTGGCTAAAGTTTGAAGGAGAGTAATATGAAATGGCTGTAAAGGTAGCTTGACCCTTGAATAAAACAGTAGTTCCAACTAGGCAAAAGAGGATTTCTTGGTTGGGGGGAGGACAATTAGGGTGAGGAGGAAGAGAAGGAAAGTGGTTCAGAGAGGGGAAATTGAAGAAGGCTATAGTTCCTATATTCAGTAGCTCTTTTTGACTTTTTGGGGGAAATAACAGTTATTGCTTATAGGTTCCACTTCAGCAGTAATGGAAAAAAGCAGTGGAGTGGGGTGTGGGGGCCAGTGTTGAAACTGTTCCCTCTTCCATGGATGCTTTATTGCTCCTGTAGCTGAAGGCACAAAATAGCTAGTAATATCTTATTCCTCTAGGACCCCCCCAGCTCCCCGCTGTGTCCTCCTGTGTCCTCAGAATGTTTCCTCATGCTCAAGTTGCTCATGTAAATCAATCCCCTTTTGTGCTGGGACGCCTACAATGGGGATGGTTTTTCTTTATGACTTACACATTCAGCCCACATGGGGCGGCACATGAAATATCTGCTGAAATTTTCTTCTTCTTTTTTTTTTCTTCACTTTGTGTGTAGGGACAGGACCTCCTGTCTGTTTACACAAGGACAGAAGAGTAGTCTGAGGAAGGTAAAAGGGTCACTGGACCCATTATGCTGTCCCTTTATGTTTTTCTCCTGCTATTTCCCCTCATACATCATTGTCCTCCTGGAAACTCATCGAAATCTCTTGAGACCGCTATTTTTCCTCTAGTAAGGCCCCTTTTAGGGAACTATTTTAAACTCATTATGTTCTGCTTTTTTGCTAAAATTTTGCCTTTACTCTCGATTTTCTGCCCATTTGGGCCACTCCTTTGTTGTAGGACATAGTGGGAATGTTTGCATTCTTGCTGGTTGTGGAAGACCTAGCAGTAATCTTAGACTGCACATATTTTTATTCTGAAAGTTGTGAGATAATTTATTTTGCATTCCTTCAGCATGAGCCATCATCCCTTTTCCATCTCTCACAAAGGGCAGTGTGGACTAGCACTGCTTCCGAATGCATCTCCACAGGCGAATTCCCAGGGAAGTCTGAGAATCTGGCCCTTTTATCTCCAAACTGTTGTCGCTGATGTCCTGTGGGGGTTGGTTTTTGCTCTGGTTTTGTTTGGGTTTGGGTCTTTGGCTGAACACCTTTAATTGATATCCTCCACTACTTCCCAGATCCCATATTATTTATTCTAACTGTGTTGATTGAAAAGCAATTTCAGTCACATAGGTCACAGTTAGTTCAGGATCTGGTGAGAATTGTTAGCAAGGATAGAGAAAAGGAAGTGGACCAAGGTGGGGACAAGATCAGAGAACAGAAACAGTTTTGCCTTGAACAGTCTGCTCTGCTAATTTAGTGCCTGAGAACAAAGTTCCCCCCAAAAGGAAGTGGAAAGAAGGTTTGGGTCAAGCTTCTCTGTTTCCTTTCTTTTCATCAGGGTAGATTTAGTATCCACAGACAACTTCTAGATTCATTCACCACATGGACAGTTAAGGCTTAACTCAGTTCCATTATCATTTGTATTTGGAAAGGTCTGCTACTGAGGATTAGCCCCCATGCTTCCCTGGCATTCTCAGAAAGTTGGCAGAACTTGAGGGAGAGTCCCAGAATACTTGGTGGGGCTCAATATATGAATAATTTTTGGAAACAGGTGCACAGAATGGGCTTGGATAGGGGGGTTGTAATTGAATCATTGGAGGGTATACCCATATTTATTGTATTCCAATGAGGATAAAAGTAGGGAAACCTAACCATGAGGGACACAGATGAATTGTAATTAATTGAAGGATTTTGCTTAGCCACTGCCTCAAACTCGGTCAAAAAAAAAACCTTTATTAAGTCCTTATTATATGTATACACTCTTCTAAATGCTGGGGACTTAAAGAAAGACAAAGGTCCCTGCTCTCAAGAAGCTCACATTCTAATGAGAGAAACAACTGGGAAAAAAAATGCACATACAAGATTGAAATTGCATAAATGTAGTCTTAGATGGAATTAGTGATACAGAAAGATGGAGAAAGACTGGAAAAGTCCTCTTGCAGAAAACAGAATTTGAGTCAAATCTTGAAGGAAGTTGGGAAACTAAGGTGAGGAGGGAGCAAAATAAGGAAGGTTCCAAATAAAAGGCAAACTTGGAACTTAGGGGTAGGAGATAAAGACTGAACTAGAGATTTTATTGGGTATAGGGCACTCCTAGATGATGAAATTCCCTCAACCAATACAAATCAGCATTCTATATAGTCTTAGATAGTTGTCTAGAGCAGGGCTTCTTAAACTCTTTCCACTCACACCCCTTTTCACCCAAGAAATTTTTATATGACCTGGAAATGTAATTATATAAATCAAACTTTTTTTTTTTTTTTTTGCTGAGGCGATTGTCCAGGGTCACACAGCTAGGAAGTGTTAAGTGTCTGAGATCACATTTGAACTCAGGTCCTCCTGACTTCAGGGCTGGTGCTCTAGCCACTGTACCACCTAGCTGCCCCTAAATCAAAAATCTACTGATAATAAATCACAATTTTGTGACACACACACACACATACATTCAATTACAAGACCTCATATGGAATTGAGAACCACAGTTTGAAAGCTAGATCTAGAACACTGAGTTTATTTGGTCAACACAAAATCAGTATATACTAGAACCCAGGTCTTCTTGGCTTCTAAGTTGACTATCCATTATATTATACTACTATTAAGATGGGAGTTATTTTTAATTTCTTAAAATGATATATGCTCTCTTTGGATAATTTGATGATCATTTTCAGTTAATTAGCTAATAATATATGACATGTCATTTTACCACTTTATGCCATTATGTATTTTCTTCTTTTCTCTCATTCATTCAATTTTCATTTGTAAGATGGTACCTCTTTCTATTTAGGACAATTTCATTTATTGAAAGCGAAAGGAAAAAAAAACACAGAAGTTTTGTAAGAAGTAGTGAAAAAGTAACCTTACAAAGAAAAGCCAGTCTTCCAGAGTAAAGATGGCCAGTATCCTGTTTCAAGGAATTTAATTTATATATGGCTAAAATGAGGATTTAAGGAATGAAAATTGGGAAACTATGAAATCTACAACTATGTGTTATCTATGAGACAATTTGTATCATTTGTCTATTGCCTGGCTAACAGAAAGGGAGATTTTGTTTTTCATCATCATAAGATAGACGTGAGTCATTTAATACCAGACCACACAGGCAACAGAGAGGTATTGGCCAATGCCAGACTTCTAAAGAACAAACCTTTAAGTGGGTTGAGAAGAGCCCTAAGAATTGGATCATAGGAAGACTTCAGAGTCTACCTACATTGCTACCTACTGCTAGAAGATATATTGGAGAAAAAATAAGAGCTGATTCAAGAAAGAGCTTTGCTTCTTAGAAAAGCTGACAAGAGAATGAAAGATCCTCCCCTGGTCTGTCATATATTTCCTGAGAAATGGAAATATCTCAGGGACCAATCAAGGTAGGACTATAAAAGCTCTGCTTTTACTGAAAGAGCATAATACTTCCTCAGAGTGTAGTTCAAGGAGTAAACCTGGAAAAGCTTTGCTGTTCCCAGGCTTAGAGTTCTGTTTTGTCTTAAGAAATTTAACAGCTTTTCAAACCACCTCCAATTGTTCACTGAAGAAAGCCATATACACCCAGAGAGAGGGATGCGAAATGTGGACCACAACATAACATTCTCATACTCCTTGATTGATGTTTGCTTACATTGTGTTTCCTTTATCTGATATATCGTTTGTGTAGATAAGATTTTTCTTGCACACCAATGATAAGTTTGGAAATATGTATACATATATTCGATTTGCCAATATTTTAACATAATTAACATGTAGTGGATATCCTGCCATCTAGGGGAGGGGTGGGGAGTTGGGGGGAAAAATTTGTAACGGAAAGCTATGTAAGGGTTATTGTTGAAGAATTACCCACACATATGTTATGCAAATAAAATAAAAATTTAAAAAAAAAAAGAAATTTAACAGCTCTGTTGAATGCCATAAAAGGTATGATCCAAACATAGAATGAAATCAGAAAAGCTGGGGAGAGAAGGAAGTTCACTTCTCAATTAACTATTATGCAGACTGTGCCTAAGGAGACCAAGGACATCAAGACCTTCAGTTCATAGTTGTGAAGTATTCCAGGAATATGTGTCTCCTACTCATGTGCTTTTATGTTATGGTTTTATAAGTTTGTGCCCACTTTCCCCCATGGACACTATGTGCATGGGTGGGAGAATGTTTCTCAATTTATGGGTGGAATGTTATGTTTGATTGAACTAATGGTATCATCTTGGCTGACTTGTTAAATGGGTAATATGAGTTATAGTTGTGAGTCATAAAAGTGTATTTTTTTTTCCTTCTTTCACCAGGCTTAACCTAAGGTTCTAAGAATGGATTACCATAGGATGTCCACTCCAACTGGGAAATTCAGATCCACCAGAATGAGTGCAATTTGGGTGAGGAAAGCAAATACAAACCAAAGGGAAATGAAGGGAGAATAAAGGGGGTCGGGTGTCAAATCTACTGTTCTACATGTTTAATAAACACTTATTATGTAGCTGTTTTAAGAGCAAGTTCTAAAGTTTATAAAAGACATGGCTTCTGCCTTCATAAAGGTCCTTTCCTTTTCAGTGACTTTTTAATCTCATTCTCCCTTCTCTTCAGTTTAACTGTGCCTTAGGTTTACTAGTATTTTTCACAGGATAAACCATTCTTAGAGTAACAGGAATCAGGTTGTTGACCCTGGATCCTTTAGGATGATATCTCAAGCTATTGGTGGTTAGACAATGACTCAGAGAGGCAATTGATTGGGGGGAAACGCTCAAAGCTTTTCTAAACAATCCATAAATTCTCCCATAATTACTAAGGATAAGCACTGTGAGAGCTTCTTTCCTGTTTCTTACACAACCTTCAGTCTTGCCTTTCAGGAAAGTATACTGAGTTTCACAATCAGAGAATCTGGGTTTGAGTCCCAGTTCTAATACCCATTAGTTGCCTATCTTTTGGCAAATCATTTGTCTTGCATCTTTCCCCACCTGTAAATCAAAAAGGTAAGACTCTAAATCTTTGAGGTCCTTTTCAGTTCTAAATCTGTGATTTTCAGTTTCTGTTCTTCTATTAGGTCTATTTTGATGTTTAAGTTGATTCAACCTCTAAAAAATGTTGGGAGTGGGAGAAAGGAAGTGCTTTAGAGCCTTGCATTAGCTATCCTGTCTATGGTGTGCTGTTAACATATGGGATTATAAAAGATTCCTGATCTTCATCTTATAGAATAAATGGAATTACAGAAGAATTTCAGGAATGTCTTTAATTAAAGTTTATTTCAACATTATTTTTATTGGGGTGGGAAGTTAGGTTTCAATAGTTTCTCTGATAAAGACTAATCCTTATTTATAGTAAATATTTTTTACTCAGCCCCTCTCCTTAGCTGATTGCTGCTCCTTGTCTTAAGGAAGTTAACAACTCTCTTGAATGCCAGAAACAGTATGATTCAAATATAGTAAATTTAGCCATTGACTTCTAAGAAGGGAAGGATCGAGATGCCAGAATTTGGGGTAACTTTTTTTGATTTAGATTTTTTCCCATTCCTGAATTTTCATACATCTATATGAGAAGGAGAGAAGAAAATCCCTATGTCATATATGTGTGTGTGTATATATGTATGTATGCATGTATGTCAGTTTGTCAATGTATTTTTGATCTCATCAGTGTGGAAAACCCCTTCCACTGCTATAGATCACAGCCCACCAGTATGTTATCATTTTATACAAGAATGTCCATATTTTTTTGCATCTCCTCCCCAGAAGGTCCTCCATTCCTGAAGGCCATCTACTGATGCACTGGGAACCTGGTTCTTTCCATAATTTGTGGGCCCCATGTAGCATTTGTCTACTCATTATCTCTAGTTCTAATTATGTGATTAGTCAACCTCCAAGTCCTTGATGATATCTTAGGAGAAAGGATCATGAGTACTTTAGAGATGTAATACTGAGGTATCAAACACCTGTACTGAGTAGGTAACACTCCCAGGTGAAGCCTGAGTCAGATTAAAATGTAATTGGAAAATATTAATAAAATAAATAAAAATAGAATAGAATAAATAATGCTAATATGTGGCTTTCTAGATTAATATGTAGCCCTCATTTTCATGTACTGATTAGTCACCTTGTTTTTATTTGAGTTTGATACCATTACACTAGTACAGCTTCTTTATTTTACAAATAAGGAAACTAAAGCTTAAAATAGCCAAGCTACATATCCAATATTACATTGGCAACAGGTTTCAGAGTCAGTATTTGAACATATCATATCATTCCAAATCTAGGGCTTTTTTATAATTTAGGTCACATGCACAAGTTCAAGTTATTATTGATAATATGCTAATGTACCCTATTCACACCCACAATATTTTTATATTGGCCTTTGTGACACCTTATAGTGGTCTATATATACACAATAAGTACCAAATAAATATTTATTAAGTGAATGAATGATAGGGAAAGGAAGAAAATGAAGAATGTAAAAGGAAATACTTATCTGATTTGTATGGTGTGATTTTTAAGTTTTGCTCTTGCATCTAGAGAAATTACATGATATCATCAATCATACTTTCTTTTGAAATTGAGTTATGCTGCCTAAGAGCATTTGAGCTGAGGTATCTAAGCATTAAAAAGCATAAAAAGAAGTGGGAAAAATCAGCCCATGGCTGAAACACCATTAGACAGGATCTCACAAAAATGTTTGGAAAATTCTGTTGCTCTTCTCCAAAACACTAAGGACAATAATCTGTAGAAAGGGGAAAGATCATTCAATGAGAATTAATGAATTCTTCTGCTATTATATTCCTATGTTAGAGTATTGACTGGAGTCATTGAAATGTCCCTGGTTAGACCTGCTGCGAGGAGCACAAGGAAAAACCAATAACCAGTGCCATCTAGTGGTAATTAATTTTTATCTCCAGAGTATATGTGACCTCCTTCCATAGTGCTCTGTGGGTTCCCCAAATGAGAACTGGAAAATACAAGCTTCATCTTTTCCTTTGCAGTATAGAAAGGGAACTGAGACTAAGTGGCAGAGCAAACATAAAGACTGAAATATGTCTGGGCTGCTGATGATCATTATGGCTGAATGTAGGATATGCTTATTAAAATCAATGAGTCTAATAAGCTTTGATAGCATACCTCAGGGACCCAAAGAAGTATTAGATATAAACTTGAGCAAGACAGTGCTCAGCATCCTGTGTAACCAAATCTAGTTAATGTTAGCTTGTGCACATCAGCTATTTCCTTAAGGATTTAAGTTCAAGTTTCTCAGAAAGAGAAAGCTATATTCTTCACAGAATTAAAATGATCTCAGATAAAGTAGACCTCACCTAGCCCAATGTATATCTGGAAGAGGAATTCCCTCTATGATCATCATCTATTTGAAGATCTGAAAGAATTGGACCATTCCATTTAAGATAGCTCTCATTAGGAAATATTTTTATTATTGTTGTTGTTGTCATTTTTATGATGTTGACCAGATACATGATGGTTGTTCAGTTATTCAGTCATGTTTGACTCCTCATGGCTCCATAGACCATACCACTACAGGCTGTTCTATCTTGTGCCTTCTATCAAAGTCTATCCAAATTCATGTGTATCATTTCCATGATACTACCTATCTCATCTTCTGCCATCTCTTTTCCTTTTGCCTTCCAACTTTCTCAACATCATGGTCTTTTCCAATGAATCCTCTATTGTCATCTTCTCAGATTAGGGCATTAGCTACATGATTAGAAATAAGGTATGTTGGACAGATATTATAGAGAAAAAAAGGATGTGATTTGGCAACTGATTTGGAGACATGGAATGAGTGAATGAAAAAATGAAGAGGATATCAAAATTGTAGAGCCAGGGTATTTGGAAGAATGATGGTGCCCTCAAAATAAATAGAGAAATTTGGAAACAGGACAAATCATTCTTCCAGAAGAGACTGACACCTTCTCTGCAATCTAAAGTCTTAGAGATTTACTTGGGATACTGAGAAGTTAAATGAATTATTCAAAGAAACAACCTGTATGGATCAGAGGTAGGGACTTAAACCTAAATCTTTCTCATTTTTCCTACAGAATCTCAAATTCAACATGTCCAATATACAACTAGACATGTTTTTTTCCTGAACTCAAGACCACCTTTCCCCAAAATTTCCCTATTTCATTTGAGAGAGTTACTACCCTTCCACCTATTCAGATTTGAAAGCTCAGTGTCACTTCTAATTACTCACTCTTACTCTACCTATCGGAATCAGTTACCAAATTGTGTTCTTTCAATCTCCACAATATCTCCCAATCTCTCCTCTGAATTCCATTAACATAACTAATTCATCACCATAATTCAGTCTTTTATTACCCCATTGCCTAAGCTATTATAATATTCTCCTACTTGGTCACCCTGTCTAATCTACCCTCCACTAAACTTCAGAGTGATTTTTCCTAAAGTGTAGGTTTGATAATGCCCTTACTCTATTCAATAAATTTCCTATTACTACTAGGATATAAGATCCTCCTTTTGTCATTTAAAACACTTTACAAACTGATCCCCATCCTGTGCAGCCATACCAGACAACTTGCTCATCAGTCATGACACTCTTTTTCCCATCACTGCATCTGTTCTGGCTATCCCTTATACTTACAATGCATTTCCTCTTTATCTCTGCCTTTTAGAATTCCTAGCTTTCTTTAAAGCTCAGCTAGAGGACATATTCCCATAAAAGGAATTATATAAAGCCTTCTATGATCCCCTGAACTGGGAGTGCCTTCCATTTCATTAGATTTTTCTTGTGCAGCAAAATAATTATATAAATACGCATATATTGGATTTAAAAAAAAATATATATATATGTATAATTGAAGAAGTTCTTGCTAGAAGCGACTCAATTTTAAGGACATGGAAGAATCCACTCTCGAATATTTGAATGATGCATTAAAAATAGAGGATACAGAAAGAGATTTCTGGGAATATGACAAAAATTATCACCAATCCACATGCCTACTTTCCCATTTCCATAAAGTCTTTATGAGAACAATCTATATTCTCATCAAAGGCATCCTTGATGAAAGTATAAGAAGGCAACAGACAAGCTTTCACATACAACAATCTATAATTGACATCTTTCCAGAGATGGAAAATATATCCTGAAAGGTACAGAAAATATGAAAGGTATAGAAAATATAAGATTCCATAGTTCTTATTATTTGCTGATTAGCTTTTAAAATCATTTTGGTCTTTAGTAATATAATAAAAGCTAGCATTTATATAGTATTTAAGATTTGTAAAGTGTATTACATATATACATAATCGTGATCTAAATAGCAAAATCAGTAGGGCAAAATGCTACCTTGGAGGTCCTCTTAAAACAAAAAAGGTTTCATGAACTTATTAAAATCACACAAGATTTAGTGAAAGATAGAGCAAAGATAATTGTTCAATGACCCCTTTATCACTAATGCCAAGTGTGACACCAAAAAGGATGATATATGTCACCATCATAGAAGAAGAGTCCAAATGGAACAAGGATTCCCTATGTAGATTATAAAGTCCTTTAGCTATTCCTGTTTGGATTCAAAATTATGCTGATTTGAATCAATCTCAGAACATTGCAGAGACTCCTAAGGAGATCCATAACTATCCGGGGTGAGGGAGGGGGAGAGGGAGAAGGGGAAAGGAAGAAAATTTATGAGGATTTGGATGAGTCCCACAGCACAAGAGAGATTTCAAAATGCACCACTAAGGAGAATTCATATTGGAGAGATCACAGCCATTTAAGTGTTTAAATAATGACAGCAATGCTAACTTAAAGTGAGCTTTACAGTTAAATAATGTGATGGAGGCAAAGGAGGAATCCGTACAAAATGCAACAGGGGGAATGAGGGTAGGCTTCAGGGAGGAGGTGACACCTCAGACCTTGAAAGAAAAGGCAGTTAGGTCATCCAGTGGAGAGGGGACTAGCCCTGGAGTCATCATGGACCTGAGTGAAGATCCAGTCTTAGACACTTATCCCCTATGTGAACCTGGACAAATCACTTACCCTGATTTCCTCCTTTAAAAAAAAAAAATTGAGAAAGAAAAGGCTTACAACAGGAAGAGATAAAGAAATGAGTCCTTTTGAATTATGGAGGATGATTAACTTCAAATACAGGAATACAGGGGACCTCAATATGTGATTTTGGAGCAGTGGGGAGTATGGTTTAGCTAGAACTTAGGCATTTGAAAGGTAGTGATGTAAAATAGGGCTGGGAAGGTAGGAAGGAACCATATCATAGAGAAGCCAGGCTAAAGAATTTCTATTTTATCCTATCATTAATATAGATCCTCTGAAGATTATTGAGTAGAGGACTGATATAGTGAATTCTTACCATTAGTAAGATTAATTGCAGTTTTTTTTTTTTCAGAAGAACACATCTAATGATGATGGTTTAGTGCTTTGTCCCACTCAAAGCCCTGATGTCTGTTGGAAATCTCTCCTTCCAAAGGAGACAATGTACAGCAATGGAAAGAGTCATAAGATCTAGGATGAAATTTCAGCTTTATGATTTACTGCTTGTGTGACCTCGATTAAAATCAGAATAATTTTCCTTATCTCTAAAAGGATCTTGGGTCAGATAAACACTAAGCTCCTTTCTTGCTCATGCCCTTTGGATGAGTTTTGAGTCATCAACTACAATTCTTTTTTAAGATGGAGAAATGCTGGACCTTACTATCTGCTCTGACCCCATAGCCTGTGGATTACTATGCCCTCCAAATGTGTAAGCATTATTAACTGATCTGCTCATGCAACATATGGATTCCTGAGCTTTGCAATGTACCCTGCAAGAACTTACTATTCCCCTCAAAGATAAGGACATTTGACCTCTGGCATGACTGGAATACATTTTTTTTTAAATGATGAGTTCCAAATTTTGTTCTTCCCTTCAATCCCTCCCTCAATAATTAAGAAAGCAAGAAATATGATATCTATTATATTGGGATATGTTTTTCATGGTTTTTTTTTATCAATTATGGCAGAGTAAGGGACAAGGAGGGTTTAGTAGATAGTAGGAAGCATAATGCCATTATCCTTACAGGGTTAGAAAGGCACACATCCCTGTCTGGAGGAGGCTCATTTTTAAAGGATTGTATTAGTCCTATCCATGCCTTCAAAATAAGGTGCAGGTCATGGGATATGTTTAGAACTTGGGATTTGGAATGTGTCTCAAAAAGTCATCCCTTATAATAAAGAATAAAAAAAGAGGGGAAAAATTTCAGTAAAACCAGTCAACATATCAAAAATGTCTGGCAGTATATACAATATTCCATATCCATAGTCCTGTACTTCTGCAAAAAAGCAGTATGTACTATGACTTTTGAATCATTGTATAAATTTGTTTTGCTTAACCATCTACATTTATTACAAGAAATTTGCTTTCTTTTCTTTTCTTTTTTCAGGAGAGTTAGAGAAAGAGAGAAAGTAGATTTCTGTTAATTTTGGAAAAATAGGTAGGGGGTGCTACAAATGTGAAATATTGCATTATCTTTCAGATGTCAACGTTTATTAGTTTTACTTAACTTTATTACAAGTGAAATATCTCTTATAAAGGCAGAATTGTCTGTGAATTTTTATAATAAAAAATAAAGCTTATCAATAAAACTGAATTTTTTAAAAGCCTCTTAAAATTGTCTTTTGAGGAAACAATGAAATCCTAGTAGTTTGAGTAATAGCCTTATGCCTGTATGTTAAGATTTAAGGAACAGTGGGCAAAAACTATGACATCCTGACATTCTATCATCATATCTTGTTTTTAAATTACTTTTTTTTTCAATGAACAACATAAAAAAACACACCTTCCTCCCAAAGTAAAAGAAACTGTGTAACAAATGTGAATAGTCAAGCAAAACATTCAAGTCATTGGCATGAGCTAGTTCTGAGAAAATGGTTGAATAGAGTTCTGACATCTTTCAATCTTGTTTGTCTTTATGAAGTTATTATTTAGTTTCACCTCTTTAGTCCTTGAAGATTTTTGGCCTTTGAAACCTTCTATTAAAACACAAACCACTCTGGAAAGAGTCACACCTTAAGTTGTTATCTGCTACCATCTTAGCTATAATAATTATAACTCATTAAAGTTTACAAAGGTTTTTTTTCTCATTAAAATCCTGTGAAGTAGGAAATGGAAGGATCCTTATTCTCTTCAACAGTTGAGCAAAGTAAGGCTTAGAGAGGTCAAGTATTGGAACTGGACTCGGAATCAGATATTTGGATCATACAATAATCCTTCCCTCCACTCTCTAGGTGTGTGATTTTAAACAACTGACTTAATTTCATCATTTCAGTTTCCTCATGAGCAAAATCATGACATTAGAAGTAGTACCTTACCTCATAGGACTGTTATAAAGATTAAATAAAGGGTATCCCAAAAGTCTTGTATAGTTTTAAACGTTGATATTTTTGAAAGCTTCTGCACTAAGACTTTTGGGATACGCTGCATATATAAAAGGTACACTGTCTCTTTAAGGCCCCCTTCATCATTAATTGCTCTTTCCAAATGAGAAAGTGCTTTGCAAATGCCAAAGTGCTCATAGTTCACCCCCTCCTAAGCTTTAAGGTTTTTTGTTTTTATTTTTAGATTATATTAGCAGAATCACCAAATGTCATGACTGAAACAGACCCTAAAGAATCATCTGGTCCACACTCTTTGGAAAAATTTCATGTGGTTTCAGGTTTTCAATGCCCTGATCCCATTAGAGTTTCACAACTCTAATGGTGAGGTCAATATTACAGAGAAGGAAAAGAGGGAAAGACCTAAGGGGAGCTACGTGAGGCAGATCAGGTCTGTAAAATGATTTACTTATTTACCCCAAAGCTTACCATAGCTGAACCCAGAAAATCTGTAGCCAAGACCAGCTTACTGGTCCACTGGACCATAAGGATTGACAGCCTCCTGAAATCAAAAGCAGGACACAATCTAGGACCGGGGCTAGAGTGGAGAGGGGGCAGGAGAGAGAGGAAGGAGGGAGCTGGGAGGTGGAACTGCACCTGGAAAGGAAAGTTGATAGGGGAGGTGGGAAACTACCCAAAAAAACCCATCTCCCTTCACAATTTTGCCTGGCCCAGCCTGGCTTGTATCAACAATCACAAAATGACTGAGAGGGCTAAGGCTAGTGGATAATTATGCTTCCCCCCCCCCCAGTGGTGCTGTATTTATGTATTGCTCTTGTTATTTTTAAAACAACATACCTTTTTAGAGTTTTCTGGCTAAAACCAAAAAACCAGACCAATAAATAACAATAACAACAGCAACCAACCAAACCCACCACTCCCATTACAAATGAGAACTAATAACACTGGAAATGCTTCTTCCGACCTTACATTATTTCCTTTTTTTGTGACAAAAAGAACAAAAATGGGATTTTGCTAGCCCGTCCAAGCAAGCAGACACTAAACACACTCAAATGCATGTCCTAATGATACCTCGTTTAATACAGAAGGGCCTCTATTTTAGAGCAGTAAAGCTTATTATAACATACCGACATTTCATATTTTAGGGTTGTAACAGTCATTCCTACAAGTCCTGGAGTAAGGCCCATAAGCAATGTTAAATCATATTAATTTGCTCTTAAGCCAGTTATAATGCAAATGTCTGTCTTTTGGAAAACATTATTTAAAAAAAAAGTTTCACCATATATGGACATTATTTATTGCTTGATTCTCATTGTCTCCTTATAACATGCCCTTGATCAGACCCAAATGCCCATTTTGGAGATTTTTCCGTTTGAGCAACAACTGGCTTCTTATATTATCCACTGATGCAGGAAAGTTAAATTACAGCCAGTTCATATCATAGAAACAAAGTGTTTCCTGCAATTACTGATAAGGGACAGTTCATTTTCTCTCTGTCATCCTGCAAAACCCTCCTAACAATTCATGCCTGGTTAAACAGGATTTCCACATCTACCGCTGACATCTTTCCAAGTAATTCAGGGTTGTTATTACGGTACAGTCCTGGCAAGGCTCAAAAGCAAGCAGACTTGACTAGGCTGCTCAAAGCAGAGCTTAAGTAGTTGTAATTAATAATAATTACATGCCCACTACACTTTGGTTTTATCACATTATCCATTAATGCAAATAAAAAACATATATATCACATTGTGTATACTTTATACAACATACACACATTGTTGTAGCATTAATGCAACAACAACAAAAATTTTTCTATGTTATGTGTAGAAACGTTTAAACATTTGCTTCAAACTGATTAAATCGTTCTCACTTGATGGGTTACTGCAAAATTACCGTCAAGTAAAAAAGTAACACATTAGCCTTCCTGCCGTGACTCGGATTCGAGCCGAGGTTGCTGCGGCCACAACGCAGAGTACTAACCACTATACGATCACGGCAAGCTACAGGAGAGCTACCGCTTTTGGCTCTTTCAATGCTATTGCAATATCAAAGTCTGTGGAAACAGTGCCATCTGTTGCCCGTATATGTATGTTTTTCACATGTCATTGTAAAAACTCCTTTTCTTCTAAATACCTCACTCTGGGAAAAGTCGCTTTCCAAATTTTTTTTTTGTTTTGTTTTGTTTTTAATTAATTAAAAAGCCATGAACACTTAAAATAAAAAATCTTAGGGAATTGGAGAAAATGATAGAATTGGACAAAGTAATAATTCACCAAGAATCTACCTTCATGCAGTCTTTGCCGGGCGTGAGCAATTAGTTCAGGCAGCTCTCTCATTTGACAGACACTTCAGATAAGGGAGGTATTCTTATCATTATTCCCGAAGATGATAAAGAGGCAAAAGGAAAACTGATCTTTTCATAAATGTTTTCTGCTGCAGGGTTTGGTTTGGGGGGACTTTTCCATTGAGTCTCCAGCACCTAGAACAGTGTCTGAAACATCAATCAACCAACTAGCATTTCTTAATTGCCTGCTGTTCAATAAGAAGACCCTAAGTCTTCCAAGATCCAAATAAAAACTCTCTTCCCTCAAGGAATCAATAGCACATATAAAAGTATATGCAAAACATGTACACGATTAGTATAAGGTAAATTGGGAGAATCATATGAATTAATGGATGGATGTACAAATGATTGAAGGAAAGGCTGAAATATCTCCCTCTTTGGTGCTTTCTTCACTGATCTGACTTTTCAGGTTTTCTCAGGGAATATCAACAGAGCAAGAATTCAGCAACCACAAAATGGAACTAAAGACTGGGAGACAATGGAGAGTGGATAGGTTTTTCCCCCATTGAGAAATCTAGTGGCTGTAGAATTCAATTCAATGCATTTATGAACTATGTGCAAGGTGGTGGGTGTGGGAGGGAAAATACAAAATAAAACTGCAATTTCATAACATTGTCAATTATGGAAAGAGCAAGCTGGATTTTGCAGCTTGAGTTCAAATGCTGCCTCTAATACTGGTTCACTGTGTGACCAACGGCAGTCTTTTAATTACTTTGAGCTTCAGGTTGTTCTTAGTTCAAGCCCTAATTACCTCTTGCCAAATTATTACAACAACCTTATAATTGGCATCTTTGCTTCCTGTCTCTCCCCCCTCTATCCCAATGTACACATTGCTGTCAAAGTGATTTTCCTAGAATACAGACCTTACCATATAACTTTCTGGCTCAATTAATGATTACCTGTTCTCAATTTAGCTTTTAAGGGTCTATACAAGAGTCCAGCCTATCTTCCCAGCACCAAAAAAATCAATCTAGTAAGACTGGCCTCCTCTCTATTCTTCATGAATTGTTCCAATGGCTTGTCTCCACTAGGGATCCCTCATATCTAGAATTCACTCTCTCCTTACTCCATTTTGTAGAATTCTCCTTTTCCTTTAAGAGGAAGCTCAACTACCATCTTAAGCATTAAGCCATTCCTTGTATCTCTACCTGCCTGTTGGGGGACTCCCCAAACTATCTTGTATTTAACTAACTTATATATATTTATATTTAATAACTTTGTGTCTATGTTATCTTTATATATGTGTATATCTGTGTGTATTAACATATACATATATAAGTACATGTGTGTATAATATATGTATGTGTGTATCTATATTATGTACTTTTTGTCTCCTTCATTTAAATGCAAGCTCACTGGGAGGAGGGAATATTGATTTCATGGTATTTGAATCCACTTTGCCCCAAGCTCATTCTAGAAAAAAGTTTGACATCTTGCAAGATCCCATAAGCTTCAATATCTCATCTCATTACTACCCCTTTCCCTCTTATTGAAACGTGAAGACATGAACTTC
This sequence comes from Myrmecobius fasciatus, assembly GCA_023553655.1. NCBI lineage: Eukaryota > Metazoa > Chordata > Mammalia > Dasyuromorphia > Myrmecobiidae > Myrmecobius > Myrmecobius fasciatus. The sequence continues at coordinate 187,535 of JAJPUD010003206.1, forward strand.
AAAAATTCCATTTAGGGAGGAACTAAGCTCAGAGCATCTCATTTCTTATCTAGCTGCCTATTTGGGGACTTCTCTGACTACTCCACCAGGCCCCCTTATCTGGAAGCTTGTTTCCCAAAACAATCTTTACCAGCCCCTGCTTTTCGATTTCCTTTTGTGTGTTAGAATGTAAGCTCCTTGAGAGCAGAGGTTCCTTCCTCCCTTCCTCCCTCCCTTCCTTCCTCCTTTCCTTCCTTTCCTTCCTTCCTTCCTTCCTTCCTTCCTTCCTTCCTTCCTTCCT
>JAJPUD010003206.1:190675-264024 GCA_023553655.1 Myrmecobius fasciatus
ACACACACACACACACACACACACACACACACACACACACACACACAAGATGTGACACAATACACAATACTGAAGAGGACAGTGGCATAAAACGATACCATAGTGGGTTTTAGGGAAGCCTGAATAGAGATAGTGGTCATTGAATTGGTCTTGAAAGATGAACTAGATTAATTAAACACAAAGGAACATAACTCCAGAACTGGAAGGATACTCAGAGGTCATTTAGTCCAGGTCTTCTTAAACATTTTCCACTTGGGACCCTTTTTTGCCTGAGAAATTTTTATACAACCCTCAGTATATAGGTATATAAACTGGACATATAAATCAAACATTTACTGATAATAAATCATCATTTTGCAACACTATATTCAATTACACGACTCCATATGAGGTCACAACCCACAGTTTAAGAAGCTTTGATCTAGTCCAACTTCATTTCACAAAGGAAGAAACCAAGAACCAGAGAGGTTAAGCTTCTTGTTCCAAATCACAAAAACAGTAAACATCACATGCAGAATTTGAATCCAGAGCTGGTATTCTTTCCATTGTATGGCATGCCTCCATGAACATAGTTGGAGGCAAAGCAGTTCTGAGGGTATTGATAGATTGATTCCCCAAATATCTGAAAGAGGAAAGGATACCAAGCAGATGGAGAAAAAAATGAGACATACATTATTATTACCAAAAAACCTCATTAATTAGACAACATCTATAACTACTGACTTATATGCCTACCCTCCCATTTCCACACAATTTTTATGAGAATAAATTACAGATATGCATTCAGAACATCCTTGATGGAAGAATGTGACAGGCAAACTTCAATTAATTATATTCTTCAACAGGTCATGTATATAGGTACATAGTTGACTAAAAGGTGTAGGGAATAAAAAAAACCCCACTATGTTTCTTGTTCTTATGTTTTTAAAGCACTTATTGTGTAGAACAAAGTGTTCCTCAGTAGGTTCTCCTCCATAGAGCTGTCTCCTATGTATATGTCACAGTCTCACACAATTCCTTGAAAGATATAAACTCAGAGATAACTTTGATGGCCTTCAGTTTTTCAATACCCAATAAGACATTAAACAAGGAGGTGGATATTTAGCAAAGGTATTTGCCACCACCATGAACCACATGAAGAAGGTCCAGTGTTGAGCCCAAGTGGATGAGAAATTCCCTATGGATGGTAAGTTACAAAAAGCTCAGAATATTGTAGAGTGTCCCAAATTGTGTCCATAAATACTGAAAGGCGTTTGGCAAATCTATCCTTAGAGGAAAAAACCAAGAATGCCTCTTACCCAGACTAGGCTATATAGTCAGATGGACAGCCCTAAGAACTGATTCATCACTACATATATTTTAGACAGGAACTGCAGGTGGAAAATGAACTGGGCTCAGAATGGAAGAGGAGTGAACCAAGTTAAATTGCCTTTGGAAAACCGTGTGGTGCTTTTAATCGATCTTAATTTCTCCCTGAAACAAAAGCCTATCTCTTAAATACCAATATGCTTCCACAGCCATGCCATGTGGCCATCCATCATGGAAGACCACAGTCTCTGAGAACTAAAGCTGAAGTTTACCCAAAGGGCAATGAAGACGTCGTGGGATGGGAGGGTGGAAAGGTGGGAAGGATTATAGGTAGACCACATCATGTACTTGGTGCAAAGGATGATTGGTAAAGGAAATACACCAATGATACAGAGAAGATGAGGGATAACAGATGGATGCACTATACTCTCCAATGATATCCATGAAATGTCAGAAGACATAGAAAGACGCTCTCAGCACATTTGGATGAGCTTCTTTTCTCCATCTTTACTTCCATGTGGAGAATTTATTGGAGGACATGGAAGAGAAGCTTATACAGGATGAGAATACCTAGATGGGTTACAATCTGTACCCTACATTATTTGGGATCCAAGAACTGTGGAAGTATTAAAACAAATATCTCTTTTCTCATCAGACTATCTTTCATTTGGATGGAGGAGCTGGAATGATGGAGGAGGGATAGTGAATGTCACAGGTCTGCCACTGGGCTCAAGGCCAACAGCAGTCATCAGCTGGGTTTGGTGCTGGCCTTGTGCCCAGGATTCAGACAAAGACAGGTTGAGAACCCTCATGCAGAGAAGGCCCCCATATAGAAGCCTTTTCTCAATCCACCACTGACTGTAACATCAGGAGAGACAATCCAGCTCCCCTCCTGTGCCCTCTATATATTACAAAAACTCTGTGTTCTTTCTAATAACAAATTTGATTCATTCAAGAGGAGTCCAGACCGCCCAAACAAGGTCTTTTTGCTGTACAGAGGAGATGAGGAGCTGGCAGTTGAAACCTGAGGGGATAATAGTTCTAATTTTCTCAGATTGATATCCATAACAATAATAATAACAACAACAATTTTTTCAAAGGTCCAAAAAGCCAAATGGTTTCAGATTAGGCTCTTTACTGAAAAATGTCCATGTCTATCACTGGATCTCTGTAAATGTTCAGTCTTAAATGTGAGATAAAATGAATATTTTCACAAAGCCTGCAACCCAAAATGCTTGACAGTTTACATTTGCAATAGTAAATTGCCCAAAGTAATTTTTCCCCTCCCTGTTTATTAATGAATTCCATTTTACCAAGCCCAAGTCTTGCTGTGGGGAAGCTGGAAAAGAAAGGTGATGGAGTGAGGAGGGGTAGAGGCTTTTTTGTTGGTTGGTGGTTTTAATTTTTTGCCTGAAGGCACCATTAAAAAAACTCCAGATGCACAGTGTTCTAATAGAATTCTGCATCTGACATAGCCCCCTGGAATACACTGGCCTAACCTTTATGATTGGGGGAGCCCAGGCCTCCATTTGGAAGACTTGTTAGGGAGGGCTGGTCTATTAACAATAATGTGCAGGAGTACAAGAAGCACTGGGGATAGCTGATGGGCTGGAGAATGAGGGCACAGCTCATAGGAATAGTTGTGGATTTCAAAGCAACCTCTCTCCTTCCTCATCCTCAGGAAGGATATCCTTAGTGAAGGTGAAAAGTGGTAAGGATCAGAACAATAGGAGACCAAAAATGGCACACATGGGTCCTTTAGTTTCTCTCTCTGAATTGGAAAAAACAAACACAAGGCAATACAAAGACAAGTTATATGATCATGGGCAAGTTATTTTGTCTCTCTGATATTCAGGTTAATCATCTGTAAAATTAGGGTGATAATACTGGAATTCTGATTGTTTTAAGCTTCACAACAAATAGCATTTGTAAAATGCTATACAAATATGTGACAATATCATTATTCCTATTTCACAGATAAGGAAATTTAAACTAAAAAAGATGCAGTGATTTATATAGTTACTTGGCCTGAGACAGAATTCAAACTCGTCACTGGTTCCCTCCCAGTAACAATAGTCATTCCACCTATATTCCAGGGCTTTGGGGGGGAGTAGTTGTTGTTTGGGGGAGTTGTGTGTAAAAGTATGAGATATTGTTAAGGTAAGACACCCTCTGAGGGCTTAGGATAAGGATGGTTGCAGGTATAGCCTATTTTTTTGGGGACAGAGAGATGCCCTTGACTTCTTAGTTTGCCTCCATTTAAGTGGGCTAAGGGAGGAATGAGGAGAAGAAAGTAAACAAGAAACTGGCAAGCATGGAAGCTGGCATCTAAAGAGATAAGCTATGAGAAACAGGTGTTCTAGCTTGCTTCTTTATCTTTCACATTCCATTTAGATCTCATTTACCCATTATAAAATCTTGCTGGTCTGTAGAGAGGCTGTTATGTATTTTATTGTAACCTTACAAGTAGGGAGAAGATAAGGGAGAGAATGCTTTATATTCTGGGAAGGTTTAAGCCTTGATCAGTGAGAGCTGATCTGGTTGTGGGGAGGGAGGCTTAGAGCTATTACAACAAAGTGGGAGAGCAGTATTATTAGACTTTATGAGCCTGGCATATACTAGGATTCAGAGACTCCTAGAAATAAATCACCAGACCAGGGAACAACTTAGGAGTAAACTCATTTTCATTTTCCATACATGGACTTCCATTTTCAGTCATCTTCATTCTAAAGGAAGGTCACTTACTGGGGGAAGAAAGGGCTGATAGAAAGGCAAACTTCCACCAAAAAAAAAGAAAGAAAGAAAGAAAAGGGGGGGGGGATTTCTCTCTCTTTCTCCTCTCTTCCTTACTTCCAGGGTAACTCAGTCAGACATGCTCAACAGCACCACCTATTGCCTACATAGCAACCTTATTTATCTCAATTTTGAATAAAGGGTTCCAAGAACACCAGCCAATCACAGTTCACAGATAATACAAAGAAGATTTTTTTTTTTTCTGTACGTGGGATAAAAGTAAGTTGCAGCAATACTAGAGGGAAGAAGATGGGGATAGCCAGGGAAATGCCAGATGAACTGAGAGCTATCAGGATTGATAGGAGAATTGAGTCAATAACAAAAGCATTACTCCATGTAGGTATACAGTTAAGGATAAGTAGTTAAGCAGGGCTAGGAGTATTGACAGGAAGCCCACTCACAAAATACCATAGGATCAGATGGGTAGAAAATCTAGGGTTTGGGGAGGGGCCTGGAAGACAATAGAAAAATAAGAGTGAGACCCGAGAAGGACAAAGGAAAAGGCAGATAAAACAATTGGAATTAAGTAGGTCATATAGCCAAGGTTCTTTGCTACCAAAATCAAGTTATTTTTCCCCATCTCACCTCCTCATTAAAGAAATCGTTTCAAATGTCATGGTATAACCTCATTTTAGGATTGTTCATAGAATCTTAAATGAGAGTTATAAGGGCCATGGGGTCATCTGATGTATTCCCCTCATTGTATGGATGAAGAAAACTGTCCCTCAGATAGGTTAAATGACTGGTTGGAAGTCACAGTGATAGTGTATAAGAATGGTAAGATTTTGCAACCATATTTCTATGGGATAGACACTAGAAAATGTCTCTTTCCTACAGTGACTGGCTCTTGTATAAAAATATGACATGCTTATCTCATTGATTAGCACTGAATATTTCAAGATTTTTGAGGTATGGATGATAGATTTCATAAATTATATACTAGGATGTTCTAGATTCTTGAAAGCTCATTTAACCTCCCTGAATGTCAGTTGTTCCAAACTCTAGCTGACCACAAGGAAATTTTAAAAAAGAAAGGCTTAGAATAATTTGAAAGAAAGGAGCTATACAAAACATAATACTTGTTGCTGCTTTTATCATCATAATTATCATCACCATTAATCTGTAAGATCAAGAATAAGTTTACCATCTAAAAGCCAGATTTTTCATCCCGGGAAACTCTAGGACCATAAAGTTACCTAGGATGAAAATCTGGCCCCTGGAGAGCTTCCCTTTAATTATCATCAGTGCTTAGAGTAGGATGGAAAAAAGGGGGGAGGGGTAGGGAGAACCAGTCTAATTGAATGTAGGATAAACTATTCATTAGCAAGCCAAATAGCTACAACATTTAATAACCTGCAATGCCTCATGGAAAACTAAGAAATTGGCCAAGAGTAATTGAAGTTTGTGATTCTCCAAACTGTTATATAAAGCAAGGCTTGGCAAGGATCAGTGGGTCTGCACCAATTTTAATTGCATTTTTAAAAAATTCTGGATAGAGATTGCCTTTCTCCACTCATTATTTATATAGTGAAATCCCTTTATGGTGAACCTTGCTTACAGTGAAATCCTATGCAGCAGCTTGTAAGGTTCAATGCAAATGGGACCCATGTATACTGAAACTCAGATCCAATGAAGCATGTATGATTAGGGCCATTTTATTTGACCCCCTTTTAACCCAATACCTACCATCTACTTCTACTTTTTAATTCCTCATGCAACTCCTGTCTTTCATTAAGGTATTCATTAGACTCCTTAGATAATCATCAATAATAAAAGTGGCTCAGTAAGGGTTTATGAGGTCAAAAGCTATAGATCTTTACATGGTCCTTAGAAGAAGACTTTCCTGGGCATTCCCAAACATAAAATGGTTGGGATCAATCATAGAACCTCAGAGTGGAAAGGAACCTCAAAGAACATGGAGTTCTAGCCACATCTGAAAAAAAATCCCTCTTTCAACATCCCTGACAAGTACTTTTCCTGTACTCCAATTCACTTAAATTAAGTTTAAATCTGCCCTTTTATAAGGCAGCTAGGTGATGTAGTGGATAACACCTGCACCTGGCATTAAGAAGGCCTGAGCTGAAATCTGTCCTTAGACATTTACTACCTACATGACCTTGGGCAATTCACTCAATGGGTTTGCCTCAGTTTCCTCAACTGTAAAATAAAAGTGATAATAGCATCTACCTCTTAGGGTTCTCATGAGGATCAAATAAGATATTTGCAAAGTGTTTAACATACTACCTGACACACAGTAGGCACTGCATAAATTATTACTCAGAATGTAAGAATTAGAAGGTATTTTCGAGACTATTCCAACTCCCTCGTTTCACAAACGATTATATTTTTCCCAAATTAGTTTGAGAAAGGTGCTCTAGCAGAACTATGTCAACAATGTCTTTACTCAAAGGAGTGACTCTAATGCTAGGAAATTGGGCACTGTGTCAGGTCCTGATATTTTCAGGTCCTTTGGTTGTTAGCCTGAGAGCAAAAAGCCTGGCTTTCATGTTAACTAAGCCTTTGACCTGGGGCAGATAAAGAATTTACCCTTTTAAGGATTCGGTTTCTTATAAAATGACAGAATTGGCACTGATGGTCTCCACTCTCTATCTCAGAAAATTTCTCCTATTTGGGTTTTGGTGCCATTGCTCTCTCCTGATTCTCTGCTCACCTATCTAATTGATCCTTTTCAGTCTCCTTTGCCAGGTCATTTATTCATGTCCTCACCCCCATCCCTGCCATGTGGATTGTTGATTATTTTATTCTAATAAATAGTCATATAAATGTTGAATGTTCTTCATCTGGTTGATAATTAGATGATAGATTCCTTTGATTGATAACCTATGAAGATTTATGTGATCAGACCAGAAACAAATCATTTAAGCTCTTGGGTGTAAGTGTCTTCATCTATGAAATGAGACAATTGCACGAGATAGACCTATAAGGACTTTTCCAGTTTTAAGTCTATGATCCAATAACAGAATTTCTTAGCTTTTTGTATGTGTCATGGACCTCTTCAGAGTCTGTGAAAGCAGGACACATTTGTAATTGAAGGGAATGGCTAAATCTTATTTAGATGTTAGTGAAAAAATATAATTTATTTTCCAATCCAAATACATGAATCCCCTGAAAACTCTGGGGTTTGTGGACCTTAGATTAAGAATATCGAACTAAATAAGATGGTGGGAATGGGGTCAGAGTACATCAGAAAGAAACCAAAACATCAGTCCAAGTCCAACAGTGTTCCTCTTCCATAGTCCCCCTTCTCTGAAATGAAAGCAGGGAGGTATATTTCTTACGTCTTCTTTGGGTTCAAGTTTTGTCATAATTGCTCAATATTCAGTTTGTTTTTGTTATTGTTCTTTCCATTTTACTGGTTTTGCTTACTTCATTTTTCAGCAGGTCACATAAGTCTTCTCATGCTTCTTTGTATTCTATAAGATTTCTTAAGGTAAAGTTATATTCTATTGTGTAAATTTATTCATTGTTTCTTACAACACAATAATATTCTGATACATGAATGTAAAACAATTTATTTAGTAATTTTCCAATTGATGGGAATCTATTTTGTTCCCAATTTTTTGTTAGTATAAAAAGTGCTACAATAAATCTATGTGAGACCTCTTTTTCTATCTTTGACTTCCTTGGACTATATGCTTCATATTGGAATCAATCACTAGCTTAGCATAATTCCAAACTGCTTTTTGTAAATTCAGACTTCAACCAACAATGTGTTAGTATGCCTGCCTATCCACAATCCTTCCAGTACTGATTATTCCCATTTCTTATTCCTTTTGCCAATATGCCAGGGATGAGGTAGAAAGGCAAGCTATTTTGATTTGCATTGCTTTTACTAGGAATGATTTAGAGTAATCAATCAATAAATATTTCTAAAGTGCCTACTCTGTGCCAGATATGGTGCATCATTCTGGGAATACAAAAAAAGAGGCAAAAGATAATACCTTTTCTCAAAGAGCTTACAATCTAATGGGGAGACAACTTGCAAACAAATATATTCAAAGCAAGCTATATACAGGATAAATAGATTATGAATAGGCACAAGAGGGATTAGAAAAGGCTTCATATAGAAGGTGGAATTTTAGTTGGGACTTAAAATACAAATCAATAGCTGGAATGGAGAAGGGAGAATGTTACAGTATGAGGAACAGGCAGAGAAAATGCCTGGAGTGAAGAGTTCATTCATGGAACAGCAAGGAGGTCTGTGTTACTGGATCAAGGAGTGGTCAGGAAGTAAAGTGTGAGACGACTAGAAAGGTTAGGAGGGCTTGATCATGAAGGGCTTTGAATGCCCAACAGAGCATTTTGTACATGGTCCTAGAGCAATAAGAAGCCACTGGAGTTTATTATTGGGGGTGGAGAAATGATATGATCATACCTACGCTTTGGAAAAATCATTTTAGTGAATGAATGGAGGATGGATTACAGAGGGGAGATAATTGAAGCAGGAAAACCTATAATTAGGCTATTGCAATAATCCCACTGGAAGTCAGGTGGTGGCAATGTCAGGAGAGATGGGTTGTATATAAGAGGTATTGAAAAGATCGGCAGGCTTTGGGGGAATCTGGAATGACTCCTAGGTTATAATCCTGAGTGACTGGGAGGGTGATAAAGGCTTCTACAATAACAGGAAAGGTAGGAGATTTCAGGGGAAAGGTAATGAGTTCTATTTGGGACACATTGCCTTTTAAACACTGGATGTCTAGTAAACATCTCAAACTCAATTAGAGATGCAAGATTGGAGAACAGCAGAGGATTTTGAGCAGGAGAATCATATCACTTAATAGCTTGCAAGTCTTTTTTTTAAGAACTATTTATTTATATCCTTTGACCATGTCCACTGGAGAATGCCCTTCAGCACTATGGCAGAAGAGATAGAAAGCTGACCTCAAAGCCAAGAAGATTTGGCTTCAGGTCCTATATCTGTCACATGCTGGCCAGCCAAGCTTGGAGAAATCATTTAACCTCTCAGTGCTCTAAACAACTCTGTAAGATTAAGACACAGAGGAGGTGGCCAGCTTACGTTAATCAAAGGTGCTTCTTCCCCGGGGAGTTCCTGATTCCAAAGAAATCAAAGACCCAATTCCTATCCATATTTGTATTACTTCTCTATACAATTTTTCTTGCACAACAATGATAAGTTTGGAAATATGTATACATATATTCGATTTGCCAATATTTTAACATAATTAACATGTAGTGGATATCCTGCCATCTAGGGAAGGGGTGGGGAGTTGGGGGGGAAAATTTGTAACAGAAAAGCTATGTAAGGGTTAATGTTGAAGAATTACCCACACATATGTTATGCAAACAAAATAAAAAAAAATAAAAATAAAAAGTTCCCTATACAACCTGGACAGGAGACCATTATCATAAATATTTGATACAAAGATTTTTTTAATGATTATGTGCAAAAAGACCAGGATTTCCTATGATCCAAAACTATAGGAACTTTCTTCTTTCCTTGTACTTTATTAGCAGTATTTTCCAAGTTTCAATATTTCTGAAGGGAAATATATAGAACTGGAGGAGAGAATCCTGAGTGTAGGTCTGTGGTCATTGCAGAACAAGTTTTTCTTAAACTATTATAGACCTGATCTGTCTTGTCTGATCAATCATACATTCATCCATTTTGGTGTACTCTGTAGAAGCACACAACATATTGGTATTACTATATTTCAAGTCTCATCAAGTCTTGCCTAAACAATAGCAATGGAATTTGCTTTCCATTGGAACTTTGAATTCAGCTAATAGTAAACACAGAAAATATTTTACTGTTTTCCAAGTAACATAAATTAACTACAGTGTTTGTTTACAATTGAAGCTGTAGGTGCCCTTTTTTTAGGCAATAGTTTTGAGAATTTATATGTTGCAGCCTGCTCACACCCACCATATGCCTCTGTATTACCTTTGGAGTGATTCTCATTTTTAATTCTTCAGCAACTGTTGTGGTCCATGGCTTATTTCCATATGGTGATGCTTATAGAATATTAGTATTAAAAAGAAAGACATTTATTTCAAGGAGAAGGTTGGAATCATTAATGGAGCTTTATAATTTTCCAAGTTGCAAAATCCAAAGAATAATAATGAAGGATATCAGCCAAGAAATATGTAATTGAGAAAGAAAATGGGGTGGGTTGGTCAAATGAGCCAAGCAAAGGAAGCAAATGGAGCCCTTGTGCTGCACTGGTATCGTCTCCATAACATGAGTAATTGAAGAAGGTCCTTAGAATGTTGAGTGTATAGTGGATCTTTTGTAGTTAATTCATGGAGGACCTGGAAAAGAATCACACAGTATGGGCAAGCATGGGATAGATAGGGATCTACTTTACCAGAAAGAGATTCCACATTTATGAGATCTCAGATGCATTTGAATATTTCAGCCTAGCAAACTGTTAATAGTAGACTGGGGGATGCACTGTAATAATACTTAGCTGTTTTTAACTTTAAGAATAGAGGGTCAGTGTGGTAGAAAGGAGAACCCTTTCAGGCTGGAGTTAGAGGATATGGATTGAATCCCAATTCTTCCATTTACTAATTGTACAATTGTGGGCCAGATATTTTACTTCTCAATGTCTTAGATTCCTCACTGATAAAATGAGGAAATGTAAAAAAATGTTCAGATCCTTTCACTCCCAATCTAGGATGCTATAATGAAAATGAGGTTACACATCTAAAAAAGTGGATCATACTATCTAGACTTAGAAGTTGCTTTGGCAACCATTTAGTCATCCAGAGCTCTCATTTTTACTTCTGACAATTCTGAGGCTTACAGATGTCACAAATTGTTAATGGTCAGTTATATAGTTAGTATATCAGAGCAACCACAAAAGTGGTAGTACTAACACTTCAGTTCAACTTTTCCAATTCCTATGTGAATAGTCCTTGGTTATATTCTCATCTGAGTTGTATTAAAATGACATTTATTTATCAATCATTCAAGAGAAAATGTATTTTTGGAGCATCCATAGTGTTAAAGAGTGTTTAGTACAATGCAGAGGAAAGCACAAAAATACAAGCATGCTCTAACAACATTAATTAATTCTATGAACACATAACATTAGGCAAAACAATGTTACTATGGAGAGTTAGCTCAGAGTACTCTAAGCCATCTAATTTGCATCTTGGGTGATTGGCTGAACTATGTTACCATGGTATTTTGCAATGTCTTGGGTTTGATTCAATTTAATTCAACTTCTGTGTAGTATAATGTGCTAGACATTGGACACAAAGATAGATATGACCTGATCCTTGTTCTCCAGGAACTGATAGGCTAATGGGGATAAAGGTTGGAGGATGGCGATTACAAATTACAAATGACTCATTTCAACATATGCTCATTAAATGTCTATGGCATACATCATGATGGACATATAAAGACTAAAATAAAATAGTTCCTACTCTCAAAGAGATTATAATCAACTAGGAGGAATCCACATGCATGTAGATAAATAAATTTAAAATCATTTATGGAGGGAAAGGGCATTACAAAATTTGGGGGGATCTGGAGAGGCTTCAGAGAAGCCTGGAATTTTTTAGGGAAGTTAGAGATTCTAAAGATAGAGGTGAAGAAGGAATGGATTGCAGGCAATGGGGTCAATCTGTGCCAGCATGTGAAAACAGCAAATGGGTTCATGAATTTTAAGTCACAAGTAGTAATACAGATTGGCTGGAACCTAGGCTGTGTGAAGGATAATAACCTGAATTAACGTTAGAAAGGCAGGTTAAAAGGTTATGATTCATTCATCTTAATTTATCTTCTCAACTAGATTGTAAGCTGCCTAAATACAAGGACCATGTCTTCTATAAGCATAGCCCATGATATCTTTCTCACAATAATAACTTCTGTATTCCATTTTCTTCTCCTTCTAATTTATTCTCCCATAGAATTCAGATTGTATATGGTCTCAAATGCTAACCTGAGGAATTTGTATTTTCTCAATGACAGAGAGAGGTACAGAAGATTTTTTTTTAGCAGAAAAGCAACATGGTCAGAGCTGTGCCTTAGAAAGTTTATTTTGGAAGATGATTTGGAACGGAAAATACTAAAAGCAAAGAAACCAATTAGCAGACTAGTATAAAAATCTAAGTGAGAAGTGATTAGCACATGAAGGAAAATGATATCTATATGAATAGAGAGAAGGAATTGGATCAGAGAGATATTATGGAAGTAGGGTAAACAGAACTTGATATATAACTATGAATCAAAGGAGACAGAAGAGCAAAGTTGAAGTCTAGACAAAAGTGCTATAGGAAATTTGAGGAAGTGATCACTTTCACCTGTGGGAGATGGAGAACCATTGTTGAAAATTTCATATGAGAGGTAGCATTTAAATTGGGAGTTATAGCAAAGAATCAGTTTATTGTTGTCTTCATTCTCACAGAGGACCAAAATGACATCACTATGTCAGGATCAAAGTACAAATCAGTGACATCAAACTCAAATAGAAAATGGGACCACTACTTAATTAAGTATCCCTTCAAGTTTCATATTGACTTAGAAAAGTCTTTGTTTTAATGTATTCTTATTTATTTCACCAAATATTTCCCAAATACATTTTAACCTAGTTCCTTCTCCCTGGAGTGCTGTGGCTGCCAGGAATATGTTTGTTGCCTCTGTTCCATCTTCAAATACTTGAAGATGTTATTTTATCTTTTAATCTTCTCTTCCATAGGATAAACATCCCTAGTACTTCATATAGCATGGTTTCAAGACCCTTCACTATACTGATGTCTCTTCTTAGCCCTAATCAGAATATTTTCCAGTTTATCAATGCTCTTTGAATACTGTGATGACCAGAGGAAGAGAAAGAAAACATATAAGAAATATGGTGAAAGTAAAATTAGTGACTGCCTATCTATGAAGGATGAAAGCAGAGGGACTGATAAAAATGACTGTTTTTTAAATTTGGGGAAGGAGATAACATCAACTCATTTGACAGAAATGGTAATATAAGGAAAGGGAGTCATTTCTGTTTTGCTTTGTGTATCTTTTAGTGAGTTAGATAGAGAAGATAAGGAATTCTATTCAAGACAGAATCACAGATCTCAGAGTTAGAAGGCTTCAGCAGCCAGGTAGTCCAACCCCTGCTTACAAAGCAATCTACAACTTCTCTGGGAACACTTTTGGTGAAAAAGAGCCCATATTTTCTTAAGACCACTCCACTTTTCGTGAGCTTTAGTTATTAAGTTTTTTCTTGGTCTTCCTGTGGGAAGCAAAGCCAAGATGACAGATCAGGGGTAGCCATCCAGCTGAAGTTTTCCAACATTCCCCTCCCTCCAAAGAACTTTAAAATAACACCTCAAGGAAAATTTTGGAGCAGCAGAGCCAGAAAAAAGTTGTAGTGAGATATTTTTCTGGCCTAAGACAGCTTGGAAAGTAGACAGGAGAAGTCTGTAACATCAGGATTGAGGACTCGTGGTTTGTTGGGAAACCCACACATGCAGGTGGCAATAGCAGTAACAGCAGCAGCTTTGGGAGCACTCAGACAAGAGATAGTAAGGGAGTCAGACTACTGCTCAGAAAGAGATTACAGGGGACTCTTTGCTAGCACTGCCTACAGCCGTCACTAACTAGCAATTCTATTGTATCTATGAAGTTCTGAGTTACAGTTCCAGGGCAGAGAGGAGTACTAGGGATCTGTCACAAGGAAGAAGCGACCCTGGTCACAGTGCCTAGGTCGAAAGGAGTACTAGCAGGGACAGCTGGAGGGGATCAGGGGGACCTTCCTTAGAAAAGAGCACAGGGAAGGCCAGGAGGGCAGTAACCACATCTCTCCCTGTATCACACCAGCTTGAAAATGCCAAAAATTTGCAGACCCTCAGAACTAGCTCTAAAAAGAGCAGCAGAAAAAAGGCTAACTCTTGGGACAGTGTCTCCCACCCCCAGGTGATCAAAGCCCAAATTTATATGAAGTTTAAAGTCAAGAAATAGGCTGAAAAATAAGTAAACAATGCCAAAAAAAGAATTTCAACATAAATAATGATTATGGAAGCAGAAAAGACCAAAACATAAACCAAGAAAAAAAGCAGCAATATGAAAATCGCTACCAAAAAAAACCCCATGAAATATGCTAATTGGAATTAAGCACATGAATTCCTGGAAGATTTAAAGAAAAAGAAAAGAGTGGAAGAGAAAAAAATGGAAAAAGAAATGAGAGTATTACCAGAAAATTATGGAAAGAGTATTAACACTCAGTAAAGGAGGTACAAAGAAAATAATACCTTAAAAAACAGAATGGGCTTAATGCTAAAAGAGACAGAAAAATTCCCTGAAGAAAAGACATCCTTAAAAAGCAGAAATGATTGAGTAGAAAAGAAAGTACAAAAGCTTGATGAAGAAAATAACTCCTTAAAACTTAGAATTGGGCAAGTGGAAGCTAATGACTTTTTGAGACATCAAGGAACAACAAAACAAAGTTAAAACAGTGAGGAAAAGAAGAAAATATGAAATATTTTATTGGAAAAATAAGTGACCTATATGTATTTTAACATAGTTAACATGTGTTAGACTTCCTGCCATTTAGGGGAGGAGATGGGGGGGGGGAGGGAAAAATTTGTAACAGAAAGCTTTGCAAGGGTCAATGTTGAAAAATTACCCATGCATATGTTTCGCAAATAAAAAGATTTAATAAAAAAAGTAAAAAAAAAGTGACCTGGAAAATAGATCATTTAAGAATTATTGGACTACCTGAAGGTTTAAGCATCATGTGTTAAGATATTATTAAGGAAAACTGACCCAATATCTCTAGACCAATGACAAGAAGGTAAAATAGAAAATGAAAAAAATTGGCCAATCACCCGTTGAAAGAGACCCCAAAGGGAAAACTCTTGGTATTCTAGAACCCTCAGGTCAAAGAGAAAATATTTCAAGCAGTCAGAAAGAAACAATTCAAATACCATGGACACAGAATCAGGATCATGTAAGATTTAACAACTTCCATGTCAAAGGAGCAAAGGGCTTGGAATATAATATTCTGGAAGTCAAAGGAGCTGGGATCACAACTGAGAATCTTATATCCAGCAAAACTAAATGTAATCCCTTCAAGGAGAAAATTGATATTTAATGAAATAGAGGACTTACAAGTTTTCTGAATAGAAAATACTACAAACAGAAGAATTAAATGAAACATAAAAAGGTAAACATGAAAGAATAATCATAAGGATCTCAACAAAATTAAAAGTTTACATTCCTATGTGGGGAAATGGCACATGTAACTCCTAAGAAGTTTATCATTATTAGGGCAGTTAAAAGGAGTTTACATAAACAGAGGGTATGGATATGATCTGATTATGTTGCAATAATCTATCCCCTCCTCTTGACTCAAAAATAATGGAACAAGAAAGCTAGATGCACTGGTAAAAGGGAGAAGGGAGAAGTAGAATGAGGAAAATCTCAATAAAGGTAGAGCTTTTTCAATATATGGGGAAAGGGAGAAAGGCTGTTCAGCAATGCTTGAATCTCACTCAGTGGAACTGCTAACATGTAACATATCCATTTCAATTTTCCTGAGTATGGCATTATGTCATAATAATGATAATAAAATAGTAATAATTAGATGACCTAAAATCATGAAATCTTGGAGTATCAAAGCAGGAGTTCTTAACTTGTGGCCCATGAACTTTTTTTTATTAAAGCTTTTTATTTGCAAAACATATGCATGGGTAATTTTTCAATATTGACCCTTGCAAAGCCTTCTGTTCCAAATTTTTCTCTCCTTCCCCCCACCCCCTCCCCTAGATGGCAGGTAGTCCAATACATGTTAACTATGTTAAATATATATGACGAATTCAATATCTGTATACATATTTTATATAGTTATCTTGCTGTACAAGAAAAATCAGATTTACAAGAAAAAAAATCTGAGAAGGAAAACAAAACGCAAGTAAACATCAACAGAAAGCATGAAAATGCTATGTTGAGGTCCCACAGGCCTCTCTCTGGGTGTATATGGCTTTTTTCATCACTGTACAATTGGAACTGGTTTGAAATATCTCATTGTTGAAGAGAACCATGTCCTTCAGAATTGATCATAATATAGTATTGTTGTTGCCATGTATAAATATCTCCTGGTTCTCATTTCACTTAGCATCAGTTCATGTAAGTCTCTCCAGGCCTCTCTGAAATCGTCCTGCTGGTCGTTTCTCACAGAACAATAATATTCCATAACATTCATATACCATAATTTATTCAGCCACTCTCCAACTGATGGGCATCCATTCAGTTTCCAGTTTCTAACCACTACAAAAAGGGCTGCCACAAACATTTTTGCACATGTGGGGCCCTTCCTTCCTTTAAGATCTCTTTGGGATATAGGCCCAGTAGAAACACTGCTGGGTCAAAGAATATGCACAGTTTGATAACTTTTTGAGCATAGTTCCAAATTGCTCTCCAGAATGTTTGGATCCATTCACAGTTCCACCAACAATGTATCAGTATCCCAGTTTTCCCACATCTCCTCCAACATTCATTATGTTTTCCTGTCATCTTAGCCAATGTGACAGGTGTGTAGTGGTATCTCAGAGCTGTCTTAATTTGCATTTCTCTGATCAATAGTGATTTGGAGCACCTTTTCATGTGACTAGAGATAGTTTTAATTTCTTCAACTGAAAATTGTCTGTTCATTGACCATTTGTTGATTGGAGAATGGCTTGAATTCTTATAAATTTGAGTCAATTCTCTATATATTTTAGAAATGAGGCCTTTATTAGAACCTTTAAATGTAAAAATGATTTCCCAATTTATTGCTTCCCTCCTAATCTTGTGTCTCTGGTATTCAATTATGAGTTCCAGTTCTTCTTTGGACACAAATCCCTTCTTTCTCCACAGATCTGAGAACACTATCCTATGTTCCTCTAATTTGTTTATAATATCACTATGTCTAAATCAGGAACCCATTTAGATTTTGTCTTGGTATGTAGTATCAGGTGTTGGTCCATGAACGTTTAAAAATATTTTTATAACTATACTTCAATATAGTTTCCTTTGTAATCTATATATTTTCTCTTATCCATTTAAAAACTGTATTCTGAATGTTTGTAGCAGCCCTTGTTGTAGCGACAAGGAACTGGAAATTGAGTGGATGTCCCACAAATGGGGAATGGCTGAATAAGTTATGGTGTATGAAAGTAATGGACTATTTTTGTTCTATAAAAAATGACAAGCAGGCTGATTTCAGAAAAGACTCAAAAGATTTAAGTGAACTGATGCTGAGTGAAGTGAGCAGAACCAGGAGATCATTGTATACAGTAACAATGAGAATATGTGATGATCAACTGTGATGGGTTTGGCTCTTTTCAACAATGAGGTTATTTAAGTCAATTTCAGTAGACTTGTGATGGAAAGTATTATCCACATCCAGAGAGAGAACTATGGAGACTGAATGTGGATCAAAGTATAGTATTTTCACTATGTTATTGTTGTTGTTATTTGTTTGCTTAGGCTTTTTTTTGCCTTTTTTGTTTTTTTTTTCCTTTTGATCTGTTTTTTTTGGTGTGTATGTGCATAGTATGATGAATATAGAATTATGTTTAGAAGAATTAGAAGAATACTTAACTTATATCAGATTGCTTGCTGTCCTGGGAAGGGGAGAGGAGAGAAAGAAAAATTTGGAATACAAGGTTTTACATAGGCGGATAATGAAAACCATTTTTGCATGAATTTGGAAAAATAAAATTTTATTAAAAATAAAAACTGTATTCTGAGTAGGGGTTCATAGGCTTCACCAGACTGCTAAAGGGGTTTAAGTCACAATAAAGATTAGGAATGCTTATACTAGAGCAAACTTCTTAAATCATGGTTTGTGACTGGGGTTGCAGAAAATTTGACAGCAGCAAAAAGTTTCTGAATGCAATGACCAAAAATTAATTTAAAATCAAATACATAATGACTCTGAGGTATTTCTGGCAGCACCTGCTTATGTTGCATCATGCAACTTCACTGCAGCCTTGGTTCTGAACACACAACATGTACACTTTGCACTGCACATACATAAATGCTGCCAGAAGCACCTCAGTTCAGATTTGAGACAGGATCATATAAAATTTTGGGGGTGGAAAGGGGTTACAAGTGGAAAAAGTTTAAAAATAATAATTGTTCGCATTTAGGTTATTCAAGATTTACAAAGTATATTCCTCATAGCAATGATTCATATTATATTTTCATAACCTTTTACACATAAAGAAATGAAAAATGAGAGACTGAGGGACTTGCCCAGAGTCAAACAGCCAAGACATGAAATATTTAGAAATCAATCCAAAGACTTCTGATTTCAGGACCAGGACCCATTCCAGGCATCCTATGCTACTTTGCCTCTATTGCTTTTTTATATTCTATCATCTTTGCTACTAGCAGCAAAGTTTTGTTTTAGGTTGGATGGCTGAGATTGCTATGTAATATGTGGCTGTGAAAGATACACAGGAATCAAAATATCATCATTGTCTAATTAGCAGCACATTTTAATAATAACTACATCTATGTAAATCACGTTAAGGTTTGTACAACCCTTTGCATATTATATCATTTATGTCAAAAGTAAGATATGATTTTTCTTTTTTGATTCTATTTTTCCATGATATTTCTAAGTTTTCATTATTAGAATCTCACCTTTGCACAAAGGCACTGTGTCCCTCAAAATAATCCTTGACACCTACAAGACAAGGGTTTCCAAAGAATGTTATATTATCTCATGTACTCTCCACAACAACTTTGTAAGGTTGATACTATAAATATTATTTCCATTTTCTTCAGAAAAGAAAATGATTCTTCAGAGAGGATAAATGACCTTGCCCCATGGTCAGCAAGCTAGTATGTGTTGAAGGCAGTATTTGAATTCCTGGCTCCAAGTTCATTATTCTTTCCATTGTACCAAATTGCCTATAAAATGAAAATTTCAATACATTAAACATAAGGTAATTTTTTTTTTTAATTTTAGGCAAGGCAATTGGGATTAAGTGACTTATATGGGGTCATACAGTTACTAAATGTTAAATATCTGAGGTCAGATTTGAATCCAAGTCTCCTGATTTCAGGGCTAAGCCTCTTCTGACTGCACCAGCTACCACTTCATAAAGTGATTATTAATATAAATAATAGCTCACATTTGTGTAGCTTTTTAAAAGTTTACACAGATTTTAGTGTATTATTTCTAATTTGTGCAGTTGTTTCTGACTGACCCTCATTTGAAGGTCTTCACTGGAGTGATTTGGCAAATCTAATTCATTTTATACATGAGGAAACTGAGGCAAAGAGAGTTAAGTGACTTGCCCAGGGTGACACAGCTAAGGCAGGACTTGAACTCTGTCCCCTGAGCCACATAGCTGCTCTAAGCATATGACTTCTAATTACCACAGATAATTAGATTAGTTCACTTAGATGAACCTGTAATCTTATCAGTATGCATACTCTACAGCAGGGCTTGAACTTTTTCCATTCATGACCCCTTTTTACCAGCCAAATTTTTACATGACCCTGTATATATAGGTATATACAATAGGTATACACATCACATTTCTTGACAATAAATCATCATTTCAAGACCTCCATATTCAGTTACGAGGAAAACCTATGAACTGATACAGAATGAAGAAAATGAAGAGAACAAATTATATATATAGAGATAGAGTAAACTAACTTTAAAAGACTTTAGAATTCTGATCAATATAATGATAAATCACAAGTTCAAAAGAATGAAGATGTTTAAATCAACCCAGTGAGAATTTTCCCATTATAATTTACATGTCTATTGTCTTTCTTGTCCAATGCTATTTGTTAATATTTTCAATGAGCTATAAATGAACCATCAATAACTAATACAATGAAGTAAGATGTTTGAAGATTATAAAATAAGAATCACTGGTCACTCAATGACTATCTCATAAAGCATTTTTTAAAAAACAAATCAAAGTTCAACTTTACTGGGTCCTCTGCAGCAGTAAAAGAGAACTAGAATGAGAGGAGATAGACCTAGATTCAAATCCTGATTGCTATTTATTAATCTTTACACATTACTCAACGATTTCTCTGGGTCCTATTGTCTTCACATGTAAAATGAGAGACCTGGGGTAAATGACCACTAAAGTACTTTCCATATCTACTTCTACTTAATACTAAGTTCCCATTGACCTCTAAATTTTATAAAAGAAAAAGAAAAAAAAGCATCTGTTTCCTAAAGTTGGCTAACTTAGATTAACCTATTTTCCCCCTCTAATGCTTGTTTAAATGAAACCTCAATTTTCCTAAAGCAACTTACCCATTCTCCTCTTCCTTCTCTGTGCCCAGATTGGTTGTCCCAGATATACATATTATTAGACAATTTTCAAATGGTATCCATTTAGATGTATGCTGAAATTTGGACAATAGGTATCATTTATCCATTTGATCTTTCCTATGTGGGTGGATAACCTAAACCAGCACTGAGTGATTAAACCTGTCTTCCAGGAGGCTTTGCCTCAAGCATGTGATACAATATGAATCACAAATAACATCATCTGTAGCATCTCCCACTCTGTAAGAATTCCACTGGATCTCTTTAATCACAGCAGGTAGTATTTTTATTGAACACAGATCTTCCATTTTATATTTAGCCTAATATTTACTATCAAGAGGTCGTGGAAGAGACTGACTTCTATTATACTTTTTAAGAAAAACTGAAAGGTTTCCTTAGAAACTGTAGTGCATGTGTGACTCAGGCTGCAACATGCAGCCATATGAGGAGCTCTGGAAGAACAGGTGTAAAGGATGACACCAAGGAATTGTATATTGGGAAGAAAAGGTGGGCTGGTGGCAACAATGCAGAATGGCAAGTAAATCGCCAGAGTGTTCCATATGAGAAAGACAGGAATATCTCCAGCACGTTGGGTTGACCTTTTAGAAGGCAAGTAAATGGCCAGAGTGTTCCATATGAGAAATCTCCAGCACGTTGGGTTGACCTTTAGAAGGATATAGATGAAAGTTGTCCATAATTGGGCAGGTAGGAATTCTGTTCTGATTTGCATCGTTGGAGGGAACTTTGGAATTGATGAGAGTATAAATCTATTTGAATATTTGAGAAATTTTTACTTTTTCTGAAAGACACTGATTTGGAAGGGAACATTATTAAGATAAATAAATATCTCCCCAAATATTATGCCAAATTAATATCACATTCCCTGCATATAGATTGTTATGCTGGCTGCTGATGTGGTTTGCTATCAAATTTTCTAGGATTACATCATTATAATCAAGAGACTAAAGCATATTAATGGGCTGGGGAAATCCTATTAGCCTGAACCATACATGTGGTTAGATAATAGCAGTTAACAACAATGGCATCTAGTTTCATTCAAATCTATATGGGCTTTTTGAAAAAGCATAATTTGTGGAATAGAGCCTATGAAAGTGAGAGTGGGCTTTCTGCTGCTTGCTAACTTTACATTTTGCCTCCTTCCTGGCTAGAGATAAAATATCTTTGTGCCTACAGGAGGCATTCTGGACCTTTGGGTATTCTGTAGTTCAGGGACATTATCCCCCTAAACAGTAATATCAAAGATTGAAAATAGATATCATCCACGGCAAATTTTCCATAACAGAGCTCCCGGAAGATTACTTCTGCTATGTTTAACTTTGAACACTGAAGCTCATTTTTTAAAGTTTATTTGAAGATCAAATGAGGTTGAACCAACCCACTACTAGATTCAGAGGATTTATCTGCAACCACACTATGACATTCCCTTAATACCTTTCAGAAACATAAGTGCTTACATCCTAATAGGTTTTTAGCTTAAGATCTAATCATCCACTCGAATTAAGATGCTTGAATGAAGCCAACTCATTTGGAACTAAGCACTTTAATGTCAACAGAGACATATGGTATTGAGAATGAATTACAATGGATCTCTTCTGAGCCATCTATTGGGGGAGTGAGAATAAGATCCCCCAGCATCATTATTAGTTTACTCATTTATTTCCCAGCAAATAATTGAGAGCAGGAAGATCTTATGAAAGTGGAAATGGTCTAATAATTACCAGTTAGGCATATGGTACACTTATATTTGGATTGATTGAATCATTCTCTTATCTTCTAATTCTTGTTAACATCTTTTTGAAAATGCAACATTTTTTTTAATAGGGTACAACTCAGAGTTTGAGAATATACATATAAATGCATCTATATATTTGTATATCATGGATCATATGTTATTAGATTGTAAGCTCTCTGAGAGCAGAGAATATTGTATATTTTTCACATCTCCAGTACATAGTACAGTGTCTTGCACATAGCAAATGCTTAATAAACCTGGACTGAATAATTGAGGATTGAGTGAAAGAATGACTACAATTTCATGGAGAGCAGAAAACCTGAATTCAAATGCTAATCCTTCTACTTACTACTTTTGTGACCTTGGGCAAAAGAAGTACTTAATCTTTCTAGATCTCATTTCCCTTATCTGCAAAATAAAGTTGTTGGAATAAATAATCTCTAAGTCCCCTTGGAACTTCAAATCTGTAATACTATGACAATATAGAAAATTGGTTATATGCAAAAGATAGACATATTTTGTATACATTCAGGTTATCCTTTAAAATCATTTGAGATGTTGACAGGCATTTGTGAAATACTTGGGCTTTCAGAGCCTTAATTTTATGACTTTACACAAGTAATTAGGAGGACTAATTTGAACTTGAGGGAGTTTGTTTATTCTGTTTATCTTAAGTCAGTTTCTGATGGCTTACTTGATTGCATGTTTCTAAGCACTGGAGCAGGGCCATTTTAGTTAATGGGTAGATTTCTAAATTATGGCTACATAAACATAGAAAGGCAGAATGAAAAGTTATTAAAGCAGATGACACCCAAAAGTAATAAATATTTCTTTCAAAAGTTTACATACTATCCTTACTCCTTTTTTTAAAGAATAACAACTTATATCAAACAAGATCCATAGAATTCTACTCTAAAGTCATTGTCTATCTGAGAAATCAAACTTTGTGAAGCATGTACCCTCTGTAAGCAAAATGACACAACAATAACATCAATTTGAGACTCAACTAATGAACTCCAGCCTAAACAGCCTAACCTAATCTGATACCAATCTGTGATATACAATCACAAAAAAGTGCTCATCCTCACTTATTTGGAGAGAACCTACTTCCTCCAGAAATATATGTGTATATATATATATATATATATATATATATACATATATATATATATATTCTGCTTTTTAATAGCACTGTGAGAAATTTTTTTTCCTTATTCTTTCCTTTATCTGCATTTATTATCTCTTGCTGCTAGTTCTGTCTTCTGGGACTAAGAAGAAAAACTCTCATTTCTCTTCACATAATGTTGTTCAAATGTTTCAGTCATGCCCATGACTGAAATAAGTTTTTTGACTCCATTTTGGAATCTTCTTGGCAAAGATATTATAGTAGTTTGCCATTTCTTTCTCCAGTTCATTCTATAGATAAGGAATTGATGGAAAGAGAGTTAAATGACTTTCCCAGGATCACAGAGCTATTATCTGAGTCCAGATTTGAACTCATAAAAATAAGTCTTTTTGATTCCAAGTACAGTGCTCTATCCATTGCATTATCTAATTTCCACATTATAGCTTTCCAAAAACTTAAAGATAGCTCTCAGATCATCCCTTAAATCTTCTCCAGGTTAAAATTCCTCATGTGTCAGAGATAGTGTGGTATAGTGGGTAAAGTACTTGACCTAGAGATCAGAAGAACTGGATTCAAATCATTTTGTTGTTGTTGTTTGCTTGTTTGTTTTGTTTTGTTTTGTTTATTTGTTTTTTGTTGTTACCTTTTACTAGTTGCTGTGAAACTAATTTGGATCTGGACCTTGTGCTGCTTGCTAGTTTTCCATTTTGGCTACATTTCCTTGGTAGAGATAGAATACATTTGTGCCACAAATGGTATTTTGGACTTCCTTAGGTATTCCATAACTCAGGGAACCCCCAAAACACTAAAATCAAAAGATAAAAACAGATATCATCCAGAAAATATTTTCTGTAGCAGAACTTCTTGGCAAGTGACATCTTTAAGCCTTAAATTTCTCTATCTATAAAATGAGATTCATAATGACATGTTCCTTTTCTCATAAGATTGCTAGAAGGAGCAAATGAAATTACTGATATAAAGCATATTGCAAAATTTTAAGCAATCCTAAAGTCTTTTACTGATGGCATGGTGCTGCAGAAAAAGAAATAAATCTGGGTTCAGAGATGTTGAGTTGAAATGAAAATTCTGCCATTTACCTGTGAGATCTTCTGGCAAATCACTCTTTGGAGCTCATGTTTCTCATCAGTGAATTGAAGGGATTGGAGTAAATATCTTTGAGGATTTCTTCAAACTCTAAAACTATGATCTTATGACTATTCTACTTGCTCTCTCTGGATGGTTTCCAGATTGTCATTGTCCTTCCAAAAACATGGTTCCCAAAAAATGAACAGAGCAGTCCAGATGCTCTCTGAACTGGGAAGATTAGAGTGAAGGGGGTGGTCACCTCCTTAGTTCCTCCCTTTATGCAGTCTAAAGTCACCTTAGCTTTTCTGAAAAACATTGATTCATTTCATAGACTTATAAAATCTCTTGCCATTTCTAGAAAATAGGCTCATTTTTATCAAAACTTTCCCACCATATAATCAGAATACTAAAATTGGTGAGGTTTGCAGGCTAAGATAATGAAAGTATTTCTAAACTTATAGCAAGAAGTAGCAGGGATCAGGATAAAGTTCTAATAGCTTACTGGACAAAATTGTTGTTATTGTTACTATTTTAAGTTCTATGTACTACAATAAAGTCTACTTTATTACCAACTGCATCACCTAACTGCTTTTAAATGTAGCTTATTACCAAGGACAGTGACTATTGGCTCAATGGTTTCCCTGGACAATTATGAACCAAGTTCTCATAGATTGCTTAGGGGTTGTGGCAATAACTTAAGAGTTCATTCAGCCTATGATTTACCCATATACTGAGATAGTTAATGCCAAGAAAGTAGAATGTTTTTAGTGAGGTCTATCAGCTCCTATGATGGCTTGCTTTGTATTTATGAAATTCCATTTAAATTATAGACTCCTTGAGAGCAGGGACTGTGTTTTGTCACTTTTTTGTATATCCAGCACTTAGCACAGTGTCTAGCAGATAGCAGATACTTAATAAATATTCATTTATTGATTGATTGGTGAGAGTTTCTAGTTAATTGAGTGGAATTGACCGGGGGGGGGAGAGATATGGTTTGATCTCTAGAATAAAATACAGAATCTTTAGTCTGACATTTAAGGTCCTCCAAAATCTGGCTCAAACCTATCTTTCAAAATAAGTTTTATTGATTTTTTTCCTTATCAAAGTCATTTCTGATATCTTTCCCCTTTCTCCCATCCCAAGTGAATCCTCTTTTGTAAAAAAAAAAATTAAGTAAAGCCTAAATTCAGAACAATAATATTTGAAAGCATATGCAATGTTTTGCTTCCATAGATCCCTACTAAATTACCAAGAGGAATGAAATGAACTTCATTATCTGTTCTCTCCAACCTAACTTCAGATCTTTGGATTACTCCCTTCTATTCATCTCATATTATGGCAAGGAGTGAGGTAGAACCTGTTCTAACATGCTTCTGATTATTAAATCAGTGCAAGCACTTATACTTTAAAAATCCAGATTTAAGAAAGTGTTAATAATATGTTCAACTTTAAAGTGTATGTTCATACCATCTCTCCCTTCCCACAAAAAAGATCCTCTTGCTAAATATTTATCAATATGCCCTTTGTTACACATAAAATTGACTTTTAAATTTTAAATTCAGTCTGTTGTCTTCCACTTCCATGCATAGCATCCGTGTATTTCTCATGTATACAAAAATTTTCTTCCTCATCTCTACCTTTTAGAATCCTTATCTTTTTTCAAGGCCTTCACTTGATTTGAAAACCTCTTCTTTAAACATCCCCAGAGCTCTTGAATGATATCACTCCTTTGCTCCTATCACACTTTAGCACATATTATGATATTTATATTTATCTGAGCTTGTTGCAATCCCTTGGATTTATCACTTCCTTGATAACAAAAACTGTACTATTTTTTCTTCTTTGTAGCTAGAGATCCTAAAATATGTTGAATGGATAAATGAATGAACTGGAGTATTCATGGTATGTGGTGGATTTGAATTTTAACAGAAATTTATGTTTTAAAGGAAAGATAGATTTGAATTATCAGAGAAGAGAGGGAAGGAAATTTCAGGTGAGGGAAAACAGCATAAGCAGTATAATAACTTCAGAAGCATGAATGCTACATGTTTACAAAAATCATTTGATGGTTTAATTGCTTTAATTTCTTTTATGATCATTTTTGTGAATTTTCAGTAATAAATTATAATTTTAATAAGATGGGATACTTGATCATTATATATTTTATATGCAAGAGTTTCTGAATAAAACTTTCTTAGATTGGTGAAGTGAAAGCTCTCCTGCTTGGTTACCTTGATCACATTATCTGTCTCCAAGATCACTTCAAAACTATCTTGGATAGATCAAAACTTCATCCCTTGGATGATCTTTGGGTTAGGATAAACATTTAATTATTTCAGTCACTAAAGCCACAATTGATAAAAGTTTTTACAAAGTTAGAAAATTAAGTAAAGCCATATATGCCACAAGATGCTATGTTGAATTTTAATAAGAAAAGACAATATTCATAAAAATTAAGCAATTAACTTCAATTTTTTGATAACTTCATAGCATTCATACTTCTGAATATATTAAAGCTTGGATTTGCACTACAACTTTTGGGACACTGTGTTTGTCATTGTCTTGAACAAAAATTTCAGTTACAAAAGTACATACTGTAAATTTCCTTATCCTAAATTCACTTAATGATACACTGCATGATTTATACTCTTAAAACAGAATCTTAAAGTTATCTTTCTCTTCCCCAAACTTCCTTTTCTCTATCCCCCAAATCAAGCCTTGCAGATTCAGAAATCCATCCTGATTGATAACATTGCTCATAAGTCAGTAAAAAGATTTAGAAAGTTTTTTAATTAAAAGGAACTTCAGAGATTTTAGGAGCTCATCTAGACGAATCCCTTCATTTCACAGAAATGGAAACTGAGTCCTACAGAGGTGGTATTACCTGACCATTGTAAAGTAGGTAGTTAAGTAGAAACGATTTCAACTCAGGTTACAATTAGGTTTTCTACTCTAAATCCAGCAATATTTCCTTTATAATAACCTACCTCTCTCAGTAGTTTCACAGTACAAAGAAAAAATAATATCAAATGCTATTGAAAATAACAAAAAATTATGTTAATTTCAAAAGTGTTTGAGTATATACCAACTACTTTGAGTATATACGAAGAATTCATTGTTTCTAGTTACTCATTAAAATTCCTTTCACTATTAAATAAGAAAGAATTCTGTGATACATAAAATGGCTTCTTTCTGTGTGTATATGCACATAACAGTTTCCAAACTTTTGGGTATTAAATTGGTGTCTTCTTGTCTGTCATGTTAGTGAGTCACCACTCGAGGGAGCCCAAGTTTCTCTGGTGTTGAGAAGACAAGACAGGCTTAAGGTATGTTCTACCCTGGGGAAACATTTCATCCTGTTATTGAAGTGAAAGAATGAAAAACAAACATTTCTAAAAAATTCTGTCCTTGAGAAGAGCTATGACTCAACATAGAGAAAAAAACAGAAATTCTAACTTTATTTTTCTTGCTGGTTTATAAGCAGTGAAAGTGAAAACTAGATTAGGATAACTTGATACTGTGCTGTGAGGGTTTATCTGAGGTTCCCCATATTAGTTAGCTTTTATCAATGCAGAAGAAATCTTGTGTAAGCTTGTCTGTTGTAGTTAGAGCTGGTTGTATCAGCTCGAATGATTCATTAATTATTCACTATTGTTTATCATAAAATCCTGAAAGGCTGCCAAGTGTTAGTAAGAGCACAATACTAACACAGGGAAACATCTTTCACTTTGGAACAAACAGGAATGCATCAGATGGGGCTATTCACAAAAATTTTTTAAATGTGCAAGCTAAAAAGTCGACAAAATTCAAAGTAGAAAATCCTTGAAATGTTGATCTAAGGTATTTGTTTCTAATAAGAAATCTGTGAGTAAATGTATGCCTTGTAAATATATACAATATGTGTCTATTATATGCATTATGATTAAAGGTATATATAAACAAATGTATATTATACAACATATACATATGTATTTATTATATAGATGTCTATATGCATAGGAATTTTAGGAATTTAGAAATTTCATTTAAAGTTAAAATGTAACTTTTTTTTAACCATACAAGGTTATTGACCACCTAAAAATCTATTTATGGACATCTTGATGTTTTATGGACCACAGACTTGAAACCTCTGCTTTAGAAGATTCATGATTTTTATTATTGTGGGCAGTACTTTTACTAGTCAAGGTAGACTGAAACTCCTTCATATTATAGTAAATAGTTTTATGAGTTTTTAAGGCCAGAAAACCCTCCAGCCGATTAATGGTGAGCTCTCTGGTGTTAAGCCTATCCTAATTTTCTTAGGCTTGTCCTCTGACCACAGGCACAAGGTCTATTGCCAGGCCCATATCCTATGATTTTCCAGACTGAGAGACCATACAATAAAAGAGTTAGACTTTACTGAATGATACATAGGCAGCCTGTGAGTCTTGGATGCTTTTTAATCTGATATCAATTTTCCCTGGGCCCAAGGAAATTATTCACGGAAACAAAGACAGAGCAGTTAGTTGATGATGATACTTTCACAGAATTGTAGGCATCATTCTTCCCTCTCCCAACTCTCTCCTCATTTGAAGCCTTGATGAGCTCTTATTTGAAACATAGCAGGAAGCTATGTGATCAATCAAGAAAAAATCGATAACTTTTAAGCACTATATATAAATTTAGGAAATGTTAAATTTCACCTTTGTGTAGTATGTGTATATACTTTCAATTACTCTATATATCCATCATTCTATCCATCCATCTGTCTATCTATCTATCTATCCAAACATCCATCCATCCATTCATACATCCATCCACCCACCTACCCATCCATCCACCTACCTACCCATCCATCCATCCATCCATGCATCTACACATCTATCTACCTATCTATCTATCTATTATCCACAGGAGTGCAATATCTGAATTGTTCACCAGGTGGGAGCCTCTTTTTCAGTAAACTCACCCAATGGCCTTACAATTTGCTTTTTCTGGAGTGTACTAGGACATAACAAACCTTTCTTAAAAAGTGCAATATTCCCATGGTCACCAGAGGGCACTCAATTCTACCTGCAAACCTCTAGAGCCACTCCTGGTTGCCTTCCTAGATCCTTGGGTGTGGATGCTGGATGCTCAGTGCCTGTGGAAAGAAAAGAGTGCACATCCTTTTTCAGGATCATTGAGAAGTTTCAATCTGCACTGATTGGTAGAAAGACTGCCCACAATAATAAAATCATGGATCTTCCAAAATAGAAGTTCCAAATCTGTGGGTCACAAAAGCTTAAAGTTTCCATGGATGAATTTTAAGGGGTTAGTGACCTTGGATGGTGGTGTTGTTTTTTTTTAAACCTACTAACTCCAATGAACATGAATGTAGGCAACAAAAATTATTTTGTGAAGGAGTTCATAGATTTCTCAAACTACCATGATGGTAGTAAAATTAAAATATTTGTCCTAAAGTATTGAAGTATATGAACACAAAATAGCTACATATTAAACTTTCCATGTGTTTGGGTATTATGTCTACGTACAAGTATGTGATGTTTCTAAGAACAATATCACTGCAACTCTGACATCTCTGGGTATTGCCTACTTGGCTTTTCCTTTTCCTTCAGCTTTATGCACACTATTCTGGGTACAAAGTGATGGTTTCCTCATCTATAAAATGAAGTTATCTGTAGTGTCTAAGGTTGTTATAAAAGGCTAATGAGATAAATATGCAAAATGCTGTATAAATGCCAGTCATTATTATTGTTATCTACATAAAATACTTTGAGCGACAGTGACTTCAGATGGAATAAAGGAGAGAAGGAAGTGTGTTGCAGCTGGTAATACAAATTTTTAAAACATATTCTGAGATATTCAAACATAGAATCTCATCAAAAAACTTGTCTGGAAATGACTGCCTCAATAAGGCAATATTCAACCTTCCTTTTCCCTCCTATCTGCTGTATCTCTACCCATTCCTTCCCTCCAGCATCCCTTTCCTGGAAAGGAGGTTATAAGTGACTTGACTTCTCTCTTCCTCTCCCTTTTTAGCTTGTTTTGCTATTCATTTTTACTAGATTTCATTTGAAGAAAAATATTTCCGTGGGAGGGAGACACTGGACTTTTATCTGTTTAAGGAATGGTTAGAGTTTCAGACTTGAGGTTGGTGTTGGTGGGGGGAGGAGGAAGGAAATTTAAATTCTTTTTGTCTGAAAGTGAACTAAGATTAACAAAGAAGGAAAACAATCAAGGCTAATAAATGCTCAGCAAGCATTTATTAAGCAGAAACATTATACAAAACCATCTCAGAATGTTAAAAGTTGAAATATTCTGTAATCCATTCAAATAGAAAGTTTAAAAGTTGGAATATTTCTGGAGGTCTCATTGCCACTGGTTTTCTTTCTTAACTTTGCTGCTCTGTGATGTTTTCCCCCATTCAATACTGACACTCAGAACAAAATGAAATAAAACATTGTGGAATCTTCATTATGTAAAACAGTAATTAGCAAGATGTCAAGATGAGTGAATGAATGAGGATCTGTCAAGGAGGATTTGTTTTAATAGATATCAAGCTTCCTGTATGAAAAAAAAATTCAAAGGCGAAGTGTCTAATGAATGATGCAAGTCATTTCTGATACGGAATAAGAAAAGAGACTCAATTTGTTATTCTAAAATATGCATCTGGAAGAGGCACAACCTGTGATTTGTCAGATGTAATGTAAAGGTGACAAATGTAGACAAATCTCTAATGAATGCTATAAATACAGGTGCACACTCATGCTGAAAACAGCTAACAACACAAGGAGGCAACTCTAATTTCATCGATATGGTGTAGATGTGGTGGGATGGGATTCATGACAGGAACATGGCACTGAAAGCTATGTGTACAATGTTCAAAAGAAATAGATCTATTAGGAGTGAGAAAGTAGCACTCTTTGCCAAAATGATATCTGTTTATTTCCATTTTGATGACATTTCTCCCATTCACCATTGCAGATTTTTATCTGAACAACCCATTGTTGGGGAAATTGGAGAATTTTTTGGATTTGGGATTTTATGAGAGATTTTGGAGTTTATGCAAGGAAACTGAGGAGTTGTGGAAAGGGCACTGATCTTGAATTTAGAAGTTCAAATTTGGGCTGTGCAGCTTACTAGCTATGAAGCACAATCATTTAATCTCCCTGACTCTCAGATCCTTTATTTTTTTTTAATTTTTTTTTTATTTTATTTGCATAACATATGTGTGGGTAATTCTTCAACAACAACCCTCACATAGCTTTCCGTTACAAATTCTTCCCCCAACTCCCCACCCCTCCCCTAGATGGCAGGACATCCACTACATGTTAATTATGCTAAAATATTGGCAAATCGAATATATGTATACATATTTCCAAACTTGTCATTGTTGTGCAAGAAAAATCTTGTCTACTCAAACGATATATCAGATAAAGGAAACACAATGTAAGCAAATATCAATCAAGGAGTATGAGAATGTTATGTTGTGGTCCACATTTCACATCCCTCTCTCTGGGTGTATATGGCTTTCTTCAGTGAACAATTGGAGGTGGTTTGAAACATTTCATTGTTGAAGAGAGCCATGTCCATCAGAATTGATCGTCATATAGTACTGTTGTTGCCGTGTATAATGATCTCCTGGTTCTGCTCATTTCACTCAGCATCAGTTCATGTAAGTTTCTCCAGGTCTCTCTGAAATCATCAGGTCTTTTATTTAAATGGAAATTATAACATCTTAGAGTTGAAAAAGGCTTGTTCAACTCATCTATGACTAAGTGTGCCCCCTGTACCATACCTTGCAATCTCCAACATTTGTTTGAGGCCTTTTGTAAAAAGGAACCCACTTTGTCCCATGGTGGATTTATCATCACACTTCAGGACAGCTCTAATTGTTAGGGAGGTTTTCTTTGTTGTTGTTTTGTTTGTCCTTTATTCTGGAAGAGGACCAATGGTATCACAATGGTGGTGTCTTAACCACTGGGTGAACTGGAGTTTAAGCAAGACAGAGCTGTGCAAAGCCATCAGTCTCACTCTCTACTCCGGGAATTGGAGTCCAGTGGCAAGACATAAGCCAAGATGTCTGGTGATACTTGAGAGGCCTCTCTACAACAGTGCCCTTAAGATCATCTCTCTAGGTCCAAGCAAAGATAAAGGTGTAAAAGTTCAGTGGATTCGAGGTATTGAGTGCTGTGTGATTCTGGGATCTCAGGAACAGCTCAAGCTAGTGACTCAGAATTTTTTTGGCTCTTCAAAACCTCTGATGCAGAGGAAAGATGGAACCATTCATTCTCTTTGTCTGAGCTCTGCAAGTTCCTGACCTGAGTTTTGGCTTGCGGGCTCACTCAAGATTGGGCTTCTGCTGGATTCAAACACCATCAGCTAACTAGAAAGTTTTGCCAGTTCAAAGAAATAGTCTGGGCTTCCTTTATTTTATAATGTTATTGTGGGCATCAGAATGAACTGGAGAATGGAAGTAAGACTCCACTCTGTCCTGAAACCTATGTGGGTCACAACCACATAGGATGCTGCTCACTTTGACACTTGCTCCTTATTTAGTACCCAGCCTAGGACAGCACAATTGCTCCTTGCCCTGGACCACCATCCCTGCAGATACAAAGAAAGGCAAAAGATGGTCCCTGCTGTCAAGGAATTCTTGATCTAAAGGAGACAACAAGCAAACAATTATGAGACAGGTGAATGGAGGACTGAGAGTTAAGCAAAATGTCCCTGTTGATGTAATTATACATGTTGGAGGTTAGACTTGATCTTTAGCCTGAGGACCTACCCTCTTTCCGTTGTATCATATATTGTTATTTTAAGATCACTACAACCATAAAGGTTGAGAATAGAGAAGTTAAGAGCATTGCTTAGGAATATAGTCAAAAGAATATTGAATATAGGGTCAAGAGATCTGGGTCTAAACCCAATGTGCTAATTGTAGGGCATATACTTGGTGAATGATATTTAACAACCATCTGGTAAGTGTTTAATCACCAGCTCTTCCCCACAAAAAAGTATGTATGACAAATTTTAGAATTTAATCTGTATTATAAACATTTTCTTAAATTTAGAGTGGCCATCAGCAAAACAATAAGTCAAAACCTGATTTTTAGTGTTTGCTGATTTCTGAGGGATAAATTGCTCACAATGAAATTTTAACTGTTGACTTTCATGAGCCAGCTCAAGCCAGCACTATTATACTCCTGGAACTAAGACATATTGTTCTATGAGTCTCAGTTTCATCATCCCCAAAAGAGGAGACTGAACTAAATGACCTTTAAGGTATCATTACCTTAAAGCTTCCCAGACTCATAGTCCTATGAGGGGCTAAATATCTTACCTAAGAAAATTGAAGTATAGTTCTAGTTCTAGTTCTAGTGCATTCATCTGAATGGTAAAAAAAACTTGAGCCATCTCTGAAGAAAAACATGCAATACTTTGGCATAATCTTACAAGGACTGACACAGAATTAAGCATGGATGCTATTTTCCCAGTAAGAATTAAGTGGAAGCAACAGTATCTTTCATAGTCTATCAGCAGCAACACAAACAGCGTATGTGCTCGTAAAGAGTTATTAACAGTACAAGCTTCCTGGAAGGTAGACCCTAGTGAGAGAGATCTGTCGAATAACAAAGGAGCCTGTTGAATCTACAATCATAGTATGTATGAGCATGCATCCGTGTTCCTTCTGACAACCTGCCCATATCCTGCAGAGGCCTCAGCTGTGTCCTAACCTTGGGAGCAGCAATCTGTTACAACTAAAAGATAAAATTGAGCAAATTTTGGCACTGTTTCTCAAATGAAATATCTCCATGTAGTACTATTTTGGTTGAGAGAAGCATAATGGGAAAGAGCCAGTATCAGGGCACCTGGCTTTCACTTCCAAAGCTGCCATTAAGTACCAGTATAACCTTGAACAACTGGCAGAATTTTAGTGTCAGAAGTATCCTTGGAGACCACCAATCCCACCCACACCTGGAAAAGAATCTCCTCTACAGCGTACCTAACGAGAGTCATCCAGCAGATGCATGAAAACCTGTAAGGAAAGGAAACCCACCTGATGAATCTTCAGGCATTCCATTGTACCTTTAGATAACTCTAACTGGTTAAAAAGTTGTTTTTTTCCTTTTTATTTAGCCTGAGTCCGACCCTTTGTAACTTACTCTTATCATTCCTAGTCCCACCTTTTGGAACCAAGTAGAAAAAACTTTAATTCTTTTCCCATCTCACAGTTCTTTAAATACGGAGGAATAGTTACTATAATTGTCCTTAAGGCTCTTCTCCTTCAACAGATCCTCACATGGAATAAACTTGAGTCGCTTTACCACCTTGTTTGCTTCATCTCAGTGCATCCTACTTTAAAATGTCCTTCCTGAAATGGGACAGGTAGAATTGAATGTGATATTTCATATGTGTGTCAGACCTTTAAAGCAAAATAAAAAGACTCTCTTCCTTCTTTCTGGTTGTTGTGCTTCTCTTAATGAATGCAGTCTAAGACTATATTCCCATCTCATACTGCTAACTCATATTGAGATATTATCCTCTAGGATCCTCAGACCTTTTTAAGATCCATTATTGTAGAGTCATGACCCTCCCATCCATTACTGTGAAACTGATTTTTTTGCACCCATGAGTAAGACTTTACATTTATTTGAATGTTTTCTGATTTCAATGATGTTGATTTTCCCTCCTGGTATAAATCACAGACCCCACACACTTGTCTATATAGTATGACTTTTATATTTCTATATATCTTCCACAGATGATATACCCACTATGTTAGGGATCTTCCTCTAATTCTCCTGGCATTGGATGGATAACCGTATATGACACAAGACTGTCAGTTTCTTGTTTTTTTCCATGTAAACAGCCCATCTTTTTTCCTAGCTATTCATGTCTTGATGATATTCTTTATAAACAGCTTCCTCTCCACAAATGACTGTGTTGGAGCTTATTTAAATCCTTCATGTGACTCTCCATAGGCCTTTGCATACCATCTGTACATTTATTCAATTAATTGATTGGTAAAATTTGCATTGCCATCTATACATTTGTTCAATTAATTGATAATTTTAAAAAATACATATGTATGTTATCTAGGCATTTATTTAATTTCCATTGATATAACTGTCATATAGAATAGGACCAAATAAATATCCCTGAAACATTCTATTGAAAACTTCTTTCAAAGCCAACATCAAACTATTAATGATTACTCTATGGGTCTGGTCATTCAACTATAATATTTCTCAGTCCATCTAATTATAGCATCATCTTCCCCAAATCTCTATATTTTCCCAAATAGTGAAATGAGAAAATTTAGCAAATCTTTTGTTCAAATTAAGGTAGAATATTTCTGCAACATTCTCCTGATCTGCCAGTTGAGTAACTGTCAAAAATTTTAAAAAAGCAAATGAGAATCTTGCATGACATGGATTTAATAAACTCATACTCATTTTCTGTGATAATTACTTTTTCTAGACATTCATTAATAGTTTCTTCAATAACACATTTTATAATTTTGTTGGGAATTAAAGTCAAATTCATTGGCCTATAACTAGATGCTGTTGTTTCAAAAAGTAAGAATTCAAAATTCATCATAGACTCTATTTGGTAGGGATGATTCCCAATTGTATTTGTCATTATTTGTCAGTACATATTATTTGTCAGTAAAACTTGGAAAGAAAAAAAGAAACAATTCTAAGATTCCAGAACTTTAACTCTGGGGTTACATCACTTCATTTCCATATACACCCAGTATTGGATGTGATATATTATCCAGCAATATTGCTTTTTTAATGACATCGATGCGCTGGCTTTCTGATTCTGTGTTCTGATAACAAGTTGTTTATGGAATGTGTTTAATCACATTCATAAACATTCATGTAGTTTTGTCCTTTAATATATTACCTCCAAATTCCGCCTTAAAAATGTTTTTTGGGGTGATACAGGAAATAGATTATTCTTGTATTAGATTTTTTTACTTCCATGCAAACATCACCATAACAGATCTGGAATTTTGTACAGGAGTGTACAATTCTATGAAACAATGTTTTCTTTTATTTGTCAAATAGGAAGGTCCAAACTGACAGGATAAAATCTAAGTGTAAAAAAATTCACTGGACTAAAATATGCTAATGCTATTTCACCACCACCCCCTTTTTAAAAATCAAGACATTTGTTTTTTTGTTTTTTTTTTTTTCCCAATCCTGTGGTAGCTCTCCCATGCTCTATGACCTTTCATGAATTATTAGCAATGCTTTAGCAGTTACATCTGACTTTCAACTCTTGAGGATGTGTGTGCTTGGATCTGATAATTTGAACTCATCAATAGCACAGTACTCTTATGATCTCTCTTGATTTTTCTTGGGTATGAATTCCCTATTAGCCATAGCTGTTCTGTCCTTTCAGTACAAAAACAATTTTTTGGCAGAGAGAACAAAAGCAAAATAAACGTTTAATTCTACCTCCTCTCTGATTTAATCATCCATCTACACCTAAGGAATAGTGCCATCCCTTATATGATATTCCTCTTTTTTCTAAAATAATTTGCAAGAAAAAACCTTTGAACAAGATTTCCATTTGATATTTATTCCTCAACCTTAATTTATTTTTCTACAAATACTTTAACACTTCAAGTATTTGTGATTTCATTTGTTGGGGTAATACCACTACTGACATATTACTATATATATGTATACATATATATGTATACATATATTATATTTTGGTAGTTGATTTTCAGTTGCTATGACCAAAAAAATTCATCACCTGGTGGAAAGCCTTCAGAAGATTAGCTTTTTCATATTTAGATTTACTGGTTCATAGATGACTGGTATACAGTCTGGTATCCAAAGCCTTTTAAATATAGGACTCTTCTCATTCTGTATGCCTTAGTTGTAAAACTTTGGCTGGGCCTGGCATGAGAAAGTGATGAGATATAGTCATAGACAGGCAGTGCCATATTGAGGGTCCAGCTAGGAATGGACAATAGGATTAATAATGGGAGCAGTGCTCCTGGCTTCATCTGGCTGTTGAGCCCATTCACTCTGCTCCACAATACATCAGTCAAAGATAGAAGAGGTCAGAAGTACCTGTCTCCTAAGATAAGGGAAGCACCTTTTTTCCTGAGCTCTAGTTCATACCAGATCCCAATTTCTATGCCCTCAGTTCTTCAGTATCAGATTTCATGCAAAGTTTCTGCTCTTTTGTGTAATGAGTTAAGCTTTGAAAGACTGGTCCACTGGAAGAGAATAATAATAATAATAATAATAATAATAATAATAATAATAATAATAATAATATCTGACATTTGTACAGTACATACTATGGACCAGGCACCATGCTCAGTACATTTAAAAAATTAATATCTTAAAAAACAATGAATTGTAAAAAATTGTTTTTTTCATGTAATTGAGGAGAAAAGTAAAATATTATTTTCAAAAAAGAAAAAAAATTACTATCTCATTTGATCTTCACAATAATCCTGTAAGGTAGATGCTATCATTACTCCCTATTTTACAGATGAGAAAGCTAAAGCAGAGAGGTTAGTTGATATGCTCAGATTTACATGGTTAACAAGTATATGAGATCAAATTTGAACTTAGGTCTTTTTCACTATAGACCAAGAGATCTAGCCATTGATCTACATATCTGCCTTTATGAAAGAGCATTGGGAAACTGACCAGACTCATTTATACATCTTCTAGACCTTCTGAGTTCAGATCAAATTTATACTTGAGCAACTTCTGCAGTAGAAAAGAATAGCAGACTTACAGATACTTGTGAGACATTTATTATGCATTTATATGTTCTTTTATTATGCACTGATCTATTTTATCTAATCACTGTTTATTCATTTATTGATTCTTTGATGAGTAAAAATAGCTCTATGCAATATTCAAAATTGCTTCTAGATAGAGTGTACTCCATTATGACAAAGTTATGCAAAAAAGAGAAAGTTTAAAAAAGGATCTGGAATATTGCAGGTGAGAAGAAGGTGAAAAGGGGATCAGAGCTCATTTCTAGTCGGATAAAATCCATAAGTTCCCATATCCCATGACAATTATTTCATGCTGTCCTGAAGGCAGTAGAAGAGTTGAGGGATAGAAGGTTGATGACCCTCTAGACCACAAAAAGTTCAGCATTCTCAGTATTTCCACCCAA
The DNA here is from genome assembly GCA_023553655.1 of Myrmecobius fasciatus. NCBI lineage: Eukaryota > Metazoa > Chordata > Mammalia > Dasyuromorphia > Myrmecobiidae > Myrmecobius > Myrmecobius fasciatus. The sequence continues at coordinate 229,176 of JAJPUD010003206.1, forward strand.
TGAGGCATTTACATGCTATCCATCGTTCCCAAAACCCAGATTTTCTTTGAAAAACAAAATCAGGCCAGTAGTTGGCAAAGCCCCGGGTGGTTAAGTAAGTCTGTTAGGAAATGCTAGAACTTACATTAGGCTAGCATAACCTTAGAGATCCTAATGTCACCTCCACTGTAGAATAAGGCATTCAAATTAGAATTTAGTGGAGGTTGTCTATAAAATGGATATGATAATGCTTGACTTGCCAATCTCTTGTGTTTTCTTTCTTGAAAATTAAATTATATGATTTTTCTGAAAACTCTAAAATTATATGCAATTATAAGGGAATTAATTGTCACTATTATTAGAAAATCAGGTTCTAATATAGAAGATTCTATGAGTTCTTTAAAAACAAGATGGCCAAAGTCATCAAAAGACTGGAACAATATAAATCTGAGCCAAGAACTTTCTGTACTAATTTGAGCTTGAGTACAGAATAGTGTGATGGGATAAGTTGTGGATTCAGGGTCAGAAGAATTGGATTTGAATTTCAGTTTGACCACTTATTACCTATGTGATCATCACCTCTCTGGGCCTCAAGTATTAAATGAAGTGGTGGACGCAATGGCCTCTAAAGTTCATTTTAGTTATAAATTTAAATGATTCCAGGGACTTTTAGATCTGAGGATTCCAGAAAGAAAACAACAATGGACATTAAGTATAAAAAACATTGTTCTAATGAGGTCAAACCAAGAAGTTGCCCAATTTAGTAACTGAGAATAACCCCCAAGAATGGCTAAATAAGTTAAGGCATATAAAGATCAACTGTGATGATGAATCTGACTTTTTTCAAGAATTATGATTCAGGCCATACCAATAGACTTGTGATGCAGAGAACCACCTGCATCCAGAAACTATGGGGACTGAATGGGGATTACAACATAGTATATTCACCTTTTTTGTTGTTGTTTGCTTGCTTTTTTCTTTCTCATTTTTTCCTTTTGATCTGATTTTTCTTTTGCAGCATAATAAATGCAGAAATATGTTTAGAAGAATTGCACATGTTTAACCTATATTGACTTACTTACAATCTAGAGGAGGGGGGAACGGGAGAGAGAAAAATTTGGAACAATAGATTTTGCAAGGGTGAATGTTGAAAACTATCTTTGCACATATTTTGAAAATAAAAGATATTTTTTTAAATTTTATTTTATTTGCATAACATATGTGTGGGTAATTCTTCAACAATAACCCTTACATAGCTTTCCGTTACAAATTTTTCCCCCCAACTTCCCCACCCCTCCCCTAGATGGCAGGATATCCACTACATGTTAATTATGTTAAAATATTGGCAAATCGAATATATGTATACATAAATAAAAGATATTTTAAAAAAGAGAATAACTCCAAGGAAAATTTTGTGAGAGATCATGGGCATCATTTTTTTTTTTGCTTTTTTTGCTGAGGCAATTGGGGTTAAGTGACTTGCCCAGCATCACACAGCTAGGGAATGTTAAGTGTCTGAGACCAGATTTGAACTCAGGTCCTCCTGACTTCAGGGCTGGTGCACTATTCACTGTGCCACCTAGCTGCCCCACATGGGCATCATTTTTGATAATAACCTCAAAAAATAATTTGTTGTTATTTGGTCGTGTCTGACTCTTCATGATCTCATTTGGGGTTTTCTTGCCAAAGATATTGAAATGGTTTGACCTTTCATCCTCCAGCCCATCTTATAGATAAGGAAATTGAGGCAAACATGATTAAGTGACTTTCTCAAGGTCACACAACTAGTGTCTGAGACTGGCTTTGAATTCAGATCTTCCAGACTTAGGAGCTCTGTCCAAAGCACCACCTAACTACCGCCCAAAGAATAAAAGACATATCCAACATTATTAGATGCAATAATGAACTTAACTATGGGTTCACTGGATGAATTTATATAGATAATCTTTACCATGTCTTGTAGTAAATAATTCAATAAGTTAACTAATCAAAGGCTTATTGACTTGCATTTTAAAAACATTTTTCATTTAATTATTGTTGTAGTATAAATTAGCTCCATGCTGGCAAATTACTAAACTGAGATGTATGGGAAAGAAGTCAATGGAGCAAACAAGAGAGCCACCACAGGGGATAATTTAATCTACACGTGGAAATATAACTGTCTCCCATAGAGACAAAAATAAATCTGTTTTGGAGAAATCTCAGTGCTATTGATGAAATCAACTTCATCAGATCTATCTTTAATCCAGGATTCTACCCAATTTCCCCTAAAGCAAGGGTTCTTAACGTGGGGTTTGGGAATCTCAAGAGGTCCAGAGATAAATTTTATAGGGTCCTTGAACTTAGATAGAAAAAACATGCATTTTCATTTTCACTAACATTCAAACGAATTTAGCATTTCCTTCCATTATAAATGTTGATGACCATTCTGAGATTGGATTTGTAGGCTTCACTAGATTACTAAAATTCACATACACACACATATATGCATACACACACATGCACACACTACCCTAAAATGCATCATGCCTTTAGTATCACTCCTACAGTTCTTTAGCATTAAGAAGGATCTGTTCACTTTAAAGTCTTTTCTTTACCTTCTTTGTTTTTATTGTGGGACAAGGAAGAAGGATTAATTTCAGCTTCCTTTGAGAAATGGAAGCTCTTGTTAGGTTTATTTTTTCCCCTTGATCCTTTGATTTCTGAAGTTTTTCCCCTCTTTATTTTTCCAGTTTAGGACTGGAAGAGATCTTAGAAGTCACTTAGCCCAACCTTATTTTATATATTAGGAAAATTAAGAATTAGGAGGCGGTAAGTGGCTAAAGGGTTTGCCCAAAGTCTTAACTGGTGGTAGGTGGCAGAGCCAGCATTTAAACACAATTTCTCTGACCCAAAATTCAGCATTCTTTCCACTGTTTGCATCATCTCTTTGCTTTTATTGAATTGATTTTACATGTTATCAACCATCAATTAGATAGTCCTCTAACTTTCAGTCTCTGCGGCAACTCAAGTACAATTTTCTACTTATTAACATCTGACTGACTATCTTGCCATGACCTGAAGTTCATTATGACAACTCTTGAAATTAATTCTTATTTGGTCCCAAAGCTATCTCTGCCCAATTTCTTTATCCATGTCAGAGACTTGATCAAGTCTCCATATTTCACTTATGGTTTGTTGTCCTTCATTCTCAAAGAAGGCAAAAATAGCATCATTTTGTTGGGTTCAATGTACAGCATGTCTGACTGTGGCTGATCAGAGCAAAACAAGCTTGTCCATATGAACATTTGGAAAAGGAGATGTCTCTAAATTTGCACATCTTTTTTTTTTCTTAACTATTTCAATGCTGATTTTGATGAAGGAATGCCACACTGCCAGCATCTCCTATGTCTCACAATCAATTCCAGAATTCTTCAGAAAGACCTTGAGAGTGTCCTTTGATTGCATCTTCTAACTTACATGTGAGCACTTGCTTTCTGTGACTGCTCCATAAAGTGGTTTTTTAGGTACATGTACATTTGGCATTCAAATAGCATGGCCATTCCATTAGAGTTGCTTCCTTTGCAGACAGTTTGAATGCTTTGCAGTTCAGCTGATAACCTTATCTTGTCAGATGATCTTCAGAATCCTCCTAAGACAATTCAAATTGAAGTGATACAGTTTTCTGACATGCTGGTATAAAATCCAGGTATATTGTCTACCTGTACATTTCAACTCATCGGGGTCAACTTCACTTTCTTTCTCTTCTCAAATATAAATTCCAAATCCTGATTTATTTTTCTTCACAACAATCCCCAAATCTGTCTCCTCTTCTTCATTCTTATGGCAAATTGTTCATCCAAACTTTATTATCTCACATTTGTAGAAAGCAAACATATCTCCCATTTCCACTCCCTTGCTCACATGCAATTCAGCTACTCTGGAGAAGATAAATCAGCAGTGAATATTTTTGCATTATTTAGATTTGTTTTTCATCTATACAAAATAGGGCCATGATATCTCAGGGAAAAGCACAAAGATTGATCTATTTGAGGATTATGGTCCATTGGATCACCATGTGCAAAGCCTCCAGAGAGGGTATTGTTTACCTAAACAGTAATGGCCCCTTCAGAGTTATTAGAGTTAATGCTGTTTATACACATATTTAAATATGGCATCCTCCCCTGAATGAACCATAACAGCCTCATTTGAAGTTATTTTATTATAATCGATGAACAGATAGACAGTTTAAAAATTTACTAAGTAAGCTTACAACCCACTGCAACAATAATTCAATTTATCATGCAAGTATATATTTAAGCAGCTTAAAAACACATCAACTTTATAATTCATATTTGTAACTACTCTGAAGAAAGGGTTTTCTTCAGTTAATGGGCAACTAATGCTGATTTGGATGACTTTTTAAAAGATGCATTATTCATGTGGAACAGAAACAAAATCAATAAATGAAAATTCAAATAAAAATAAAACTCATTATGACCCAACATTCAGGCTTAGACAATGATCATCTTGTGTATTATTTACTCAAGGAAGAGACCCCATAATGGCTCTTTTGGAACTGTGCTATGGACTGTATCATAAACTCCTGTTTATGTTGTTTGGAAATTAACAAAGCTGTGAATTTTTGACACTTTATCCAATCTACTCCATCCAGTTATTTTTTGTTATGAGAGCAAAGCCTATCCCTAATGTGTGAAAAATCACAGCCAACAGGAGATATGTTATAACATGAGAGAAAGACAAACCCTCAGCTTTACAAAAGGAAAAGATTGTTCAGATTAACAGTTTGTGACTTAACATCACATTGGCTGTGATTAGTGGTAAAAGTATAAAAAGCATTACTAACAGAACAGGTTGTGAGCAATTCAAAAGATAAGTAATAAGTAGTTACTACTTACTTACCATCAGCATGACTTATCAAAGCAGCTAGGTGGTACAGGGAATAGAATATTGAATTAGGAGTCAGGAAGATCTGAATTCAAGTCTTATCTCAGACACCACTTGCTATGAACCTGGGCAACTTATGTATTCTCTTGCTTCAGTTCCTTCATCTAAAAAATGGAGATAATATAGCACCAACCTCCCAGGTTTATTATAAGAATAAATAAGGTAAATGATTTGTAAACCTATAAGTGAGGTATAAATGTTAGCTATCATGATGATGATGGATAAGTCATGACAAGCTGATGGCTTTTCTTTCCCTCTCCCCTTTCTTTTTTGACAGAATTACTAAACTGGTAGATTAGATTTTTGACAAAGTCTATTATGATACTCTTGGGAATTAGATGGAGGAATATAAGCTAGATGATATTTAAAATAAATAGATTTAGACCTGGTAGAATGACTGGACACAAAAAAATGTGATTAATGTATCAAGTTTTCATAAGGCAAAGACTGCAACAAGCTGTAATGATGGGTTACTTTAGCTAATAGCATATAATTTAAAAGGAATTAGTACAAAGTTCTATACTTTCTTTAAAATTAGCTTCAACAAGGCTATGCAAGAGTCAATGTTGAAAAATTATCCATGCATATGTTTTGAAAATAAAACCAGCTTCATAACTAAAGAATAGGAAAGATATGGCTAGCCAAGAAGTCATGTGAAAAGTACCTGGAAATGTCTATGGCTCTGCAGATACAACAACAGTGTGCCATAGCATTAAAAAACCTTAAGTTATCTAAGCAGCTTTAATAATGAAAAGTTTTAGTGTATTCTCCTCTTCAGACCACATCTGGAGTATTGTGTTTAGTTCTGTGCACTATATTTTGCATGGGAGTTGGAGCATAGAGTCTGAAAGAGTTAACTGAATGATGAGGCATTATAATCTGTGCCAAAATTAAGGATGGTTAGCCTGAGTAACAGAAAATTTGATGGATGTGTTATATGAGTCTTCAAGGTTTTGAAGGGCTATTATGTAAAAGATTAGACCAATTTTTCTTGACTGTAAAGACAAAATGAAAATCAGTTGTGAAAAATAAGGGAGGTGAATTTGAGGTAGATATAAGGAAAATATTCCTAAAAGTTATAGGGGTTTTAAAATGCAGTGGAATGCTTTGAAAAATATCAATTGACATTGGAGGTCTTCAAGCAAGGGACTATTTGTCAATACTCTGAGTTTGTGATTTGGGTGGAGAGGGGTGGACTGGATAACCTTCTATGATCTCTTCCAATTAGATGATGCTATGATTGTTTCATAAATATTGGCAAAATATAAAAAATGTTAAACTGGCTTTCTGTTATTATTTATGATAATTTAAGTGATGTTCGTTGTTATTCCTCCTGTTACTTCTGATATCACCAAACAGGCTCTTGTTCTCCTACTGGCTAGTCTAAGTCATACACTGAATTATCTACAATTCTTTGTACTTCCTGAAATGTGGTATTGCTAAAACTTTTTTTGTCACGAGCTCTAGAAGCATTTCATAATTCCTTTGCTGTGGTGACATCACAGCTCAAATACAGTGCTAGATTAGTGAGCCTCCACTCTGAATCTCCTCTCCTGCCAGCCTCTGACTTCACACAAAGGTTTGCCCTAAAATCAGGAGCATATACTCGTATCTCCAATCTGATCTCAATTGTGGAAGATACGATGTGTTCCTATTAATAGAACATGGTAACTCTGGATTACTATATTCTCTTTTCCCCTTCATCCAAGTGATGTATTCTTATTCCCAACAGAACTTCCAATAAGTCTAGATAATTCACAAAGCACTCCTATTTCTCTCCAAATGTCTCTCATTTCTAAAGAATTTCTTTGGGGACAAGTGGAAGAAGTATTTCAAATTACTCATTCCTAAATAATGCATATCTGGTTTAGGGAAACATAAGATTTTCCATTCCCATTCCACTCATTCTCACATTGCTGCATGTTGTTTAAATGGAGAAAATATAGTCCTTGCTATAATAATACCACTAATATAGTATTGATGATGATTATGACAATGACAATGATGGTGATGATGATGATAAAGACATCTTATTGCACTTTCAGGTTTTTACAACATGTTTTACAACAATTCTCTACTTTTATCCTCATAATAATCTCAGGGAGGTAAGTATTATTATTTTCCCCATTTTACAGATAAATAGTCTTCCTCAGTCTAAAACCAGCTCTCTATTCACTATATAATAGACACTTAGCAAACATCATTTGAATGAAAAGTAAATTTCCTGTGTATAATGGAATGGAAAAGGAAGTGTATTTTAATCTAGTCAAAGGTTTTAGATTCGGATCCCAACTCAACTATTTACTTCCTGGGTGAACTTGGACAAATCTTAATGTTGATGGACTTTAGTTTCTTCATCTATAAGAAGCTGTTGAACTAGACAGTCTTTAAGATCCCTTCCATTTCTAATTTTATGATCTATTTAAGTACTTAAATAGTAAAATATTTATGGAATAACTACCTTTTTAGTAAAGAAACTTAAATAATCTTATAGTCTATTGGAGCAAGACTAATATGAAACAATTACAGAACAAGACAAGACATTGTGGAATCATTGTTGAGTATCATGGTGTCTGTTGTTGTGTTGGCTTTTGTATAAATATCAGTTGAGTTATGTTTTATACTCATCTCATTTAATCCTCAAAAAACCTTATGAGACAGTTACTATGCTTATTTTTAGAAATGAAGAAACTGAGGGTCAGATAGATTAAGGAAGAAAAGGAGAAAAACAAGGAGAAGGAGAAAGGAGAAAGAAGGAGAAGGAAATTAACTGGAGGAAGATGAAGAAGAGGAGTAGAAGCAGAGTCCAAGCAACAGAGGAGACAAGATAGAATCCAGTCATGTACACAAGATATGGTTGGAGTTGGGATGAGAGCTGGCCTTAGCAAGTAGAAAAGCCAACCTGTTTGTCAAACACTGGGGCAAAGGAAAAGAAAAATTGACTGAAAAATTGATTCCAAATTCCCTTCTGCCTCCACAGAAAGAAATATTAAAAGTACCAATAGTATGTGCATGGCAGTAATGGTCAAAAGTGTCCCCAATCAAATGCAAATCTTTGCTGATTTATATCTGACTCCAATTTGCCTGTGTGATACAATGAACACTGATTGTAAAGTCAATGAATCTGAGGCCATATCATGCTGCATCTTTTCTTCTGATTCCCTCTCCCCCTTCTTAGAACTGGAACTTTTTTTTAAGGATATTATTAAGTTAACCCCTGCACACCAAAATTCCAGTATAAAGAAATAACCCTAGGCAAAAAAGGGTACTATTGCAAAAGTCAGTCTCCTTCCTTCCTAGGATTATTATATTAAATTGTATCTTAGGTTTCTAAATTGTCATTCTTCATTTTAATTCCTTAGTAAAGATTTTTAACCCTAACATTGTCTTGATTAAATGACTAGAAGGAAAATTTGATAATCCCCTAGCTCAGTGATTCTCAATTAGTGGTTTAAGATTCATGAAGATGATACAAAGAGTTGGCAATACCAAACTATTTAAACATACCTTAAATAGTAAATAATTGCATAATTATGTTTCAAATATATATTTCCTCTATGACAGCAAGCATGTGCATGTTATAGATTTGCATGAGGATTGGCCTATTGCTAGGTCCTAGCTAACCTGAAATAATCCCATATTTGACCATCGATTCACTTTCCTACATACCAAGTAGCAAAGTGGATAGAATACCAGGCCTGAGTTCAAATCTAATTTCAGACACTTACTAGCTCTATGAGCCTGGGCCAGTCACTTAACCCTGTTTGACTCATTTTCCTCATCTGTAAAATGAACTGGACGAGGAAATGACAACTCACTCCAGTGTTTTGCCACAAAAATCCCAAAGAGTCAGACATTACTGAAATGACTGAACTTTCCTCACTTAAAATATGCTCACAATTTCTTACCTAATTTAATTTTGGCTTATTTAGGGGCAACAATTGTGATAGTTATTGAAAACACTCAAGGAAGAAATGTAAAAGAATATTATAATTAACTGCAATTGAGATTCATAATTTTTTTTGTTATTGTTGACAGGAGTTCTCAGAACAGAAAGCCTTTGGAACCACTGCTGCAGCTATTTGGGTGTCTATTTTTTTTCCTCCTCTCCCTAGGGACAATACTCAGGAAATAGAATGTGAGGATGCCTCAGCTATTCCGACCACTTAGATAAGTAGTATTCCACACAATTGAACTTTATAGCCTATCTCCTTTGCTTATTTATTCCATATTGATTAATAGGGAGAGGTTCCTAGCAACAAAACAGAGGCATTAGCACCATGCTGAGTCTTAATTCTGAGCCCAGAATGAAGATTTCCTGCCCCAGCATTAAGAGCTTGACTCCATTCTTACCCTCAGGTAGCTCCTGAGATGAAACCTATTCCAGAGGCTCTCTAGTCCTCAGCCATACATGTGTCATTCAGAATTCTCTGCCCTCATCTCTTTATGCCCTTGCTAAAGGCAGCCAGACAGATAATAACACTAGTCACAAAACTGAGAAAACCAGAGTTCAAATCCTCCTTCTATTAGCTGTGTAACTTAGTAACCTCTGTCTCCTTCAGTGTCCTTATCTGCAAAATGGTTATTTATAGGTCATGTAATACTGTATCTCCTAGAGTTTTTTTAAAGGATAAAATTAGATCATGCTTGTAAAGTGCTTTATAAACTTTAAAGTACTATCTATACTATCTACCTATGATAATTATTATAAATATTTTCCATCTTCAGATGTAGATTGCTAAAGATCTCATGGGATATCTAGAAGGCTGAAGTCAGAGCTGGCCCCCAAAAGGAGGACCATCCTTGCCCTTTCTCACCATATCCATTTTTCTTATTAATCCCTTTCCTCTTTTTCTCTCCTGGTCAGATACTGACACTTTATTCCAAATCCAGAATCCATTCTATACTCTGATCTAGAGGTCTATTTTCCCATTTCTCAATGGCAGTGGACTGCTCCTGTTGGGCAGATAATGTATTCTAAGAATAAGTGGTCTTTCTCTCCTCCCTTCAGCACAGCATTTGACAAATAGTATGCACTATAGAATGCTTTTTTATTCATTTATTCATTCATTTATGCCAAAGCCCTGAAAATAGTCAAGTCTCAAAATTGTGTTATCATCTATTATCTCTCCATTCCTGTACTCATCATGTTCCTTGTCATTATCAAGTCCCAATGTCTTCCCATATAGACAACTCCTATATACATGTCACATAAAGTAGCACTAAATCTACTTCCTGATGGTCCTAAATACTGCATATCCCCCCACTCCAAAATTGCAATCTTCTACTAGCAGCAAACTATCCTTTCAATGCTAGAATATATGGGTAGAAATGTCCTAGAGGAGTGACAACTGTCTCTTTTCCCATCCCATAATTCTTCCATGCTTCTAAAATAAGCTATAAAGGAATGGGTACCATCAATTTAATATAAATTAGTTCAATAAATATTAATTAAACATTTGATGTATATAGGACACTATATCAGACACTGCTTTCATGGAGATGAATATAAAGTTTAGATAAGCCTGACTCTTCCTTCTTGAATTTCCAGCAATTCATTCAATTCAATTAACATTGACTATCTTGTTCAAAACTTGTAGGCACTAAACAAGTCACCTTTCACCTCTAAATCTTAGTTTCCTCATCTATAAAATGAGAAGGCAGAATTAGATGGATAGGTTAAGGTTCTTTAGAGATCTAAATGGACACGTCTCTGACATGATTGAGTTTGTTCAATTTCTAGTAAAGAACACTAGAATGAGTTTCAAGCAAAGCCAAGGAATATAAACAAGAATGACAAAAATATGGCAGTTTTGGGGTTCCCCAGGTTAGTCCTACAAATAAAGTCCCAGAGCTCCCTGAATTTTGGATTCCATGTTGACTTTGGATTTCCTGGTCCTGAATTTCTCTTCTGACACCCACTCTTCAAATTTATCTCAGCTACTTAGATTTTCCTGTTTTACCCACACAGTTTTCAATTTTCATTTGTTCTCCTTCTAATATGAACCCCCTAGCCAACTAATAGCCAATAGAAAGTGCAGTGAAGAGGTACATAACAAAATGCTAATTCAGTTCAATTTAATTAAACTACTATTTATTAAGCATCCCTTGAACTGAAAGCAATGAGGACACAAAGACAAAAAAAAGTAAAATGGTCTCTTCCCTCAAAGAATTTATAATCTAATAGGGATTATCCTCTAAAAGAACAAGGCAAAGTATTCCAGGCTGGGGGAATGGCTTTTTCAAAGGCTGTTCAAAGCAGAAAGGACAATAACAAATTGATATAAAGGGAACAGTTAGCAGATTTTACTGAAGAAATGTAAATTGCAAGGAAACTCGGCATCATGAGAATAATTAAGGAGACAAAAGAAAAAAGGTAGCTTGGATTCTTCTAAGTTTTTGCTACTTCAATGATCACAGGCTTTACTCTGTAACATGCCTGGCTCTCTAATATCTTGATGTGAGATGTCAAGCTGACTGGAAAAGAGGGATGACAAGTATAACTGTTGGAGAGTTGGAGGATGAGCCCAACTAGAAAGGATCAGACCAAAACAACTTGAGTCCCTTGCCAAAGTATGTCAAGCCTATGATTAAACAAGGAACCACAATTCTCTGGTCATTTCCTTCCACATTCTTCTATGCCTCCCACAGCTTAACCCCGCAGCTAACTCAATAGCCTTCCAAGCTACTCATCAGTTCCTATATGTTTTCTGTGCCAAGTCTTTTTCCTTTGAACTCTCCATCAGCCATCACCTCCTATGGGCTTCCATTTTAGAAAAGTAAATCTCAGGCCTGTTAAGAAAGGTTCCAAATACAAAGTATTCTGCATCTAAAATGTGGATGAGAATACAAGTAGAAAGGAAGGGCTACTGATTATCCAACTAATATGAAAAAAAGATTAACCCAGAAACTTTTCCTTTTAAAATGGTAGGAAATGAAAAAGGAAGAGGACTTAAATGCAGGCTTCACTTGATATATAAAAAAACCCACAACTATTATATGGTGAAAAGTTCCAAAAAGTGAATGGATCCTTTGATTTGGTTGCTAGAACTACATAGGCCTGAGATGATGTTCAAACACAACTTTTTTTGTTGTGATGGGGTATTTACTTAGGCCCTTCCTTCAGCAGAAGCTTTGTGGCAAATTCTTGTCAATATCATTATTTTGATTCTATGTTTATTTCTCTAAATAAATGATAATCAATCAGTGTTGTTGTAGTAAATGCACCACGAGGCCAGCATTGTGTTAGGCAGCAGAGAAACAAGTATGGAAAATGAAACTCAAATCTTATTCACAATAAGTTTATATTCTAATGAGGGAGATAATAGCTATGTATGAAATAGAGTATAAAGTATGAAATAGAGCATACAGATATACACACATGGACACACATACACAGAGTGCTAAATGTATGCTAGTTTGGAAGGGAGGGCACAGGCAGGTGGGAGAACCAGAAAATGTTCCACTCAGAAGATGGTACCTTAGCTGCATCTTGAAGAAAGTAAGATTCTATGAGACAAAGATAAGGAGGTAGCTCTTTCCAGATATGGGTGATGGCCAGTGCAAAGACACAGAGATGAGACATCCAGTGATATTGATAGCCCTTATCCTCAACTAGCCTCATGATCATTCCAGTGATTATGATGCTTCATCACATTGAGTAGAAGATCTGGGGGAAAAAAGCAAGTTTTCTGTTTCTTAGAAAGTGGACCAATACCTAGTCCTGCTTCTTTATTGGTGACTATGCTGATTCACTAAACAAGGGATGGAGAGAATTGAAGATCTACTCAATTAGAATTAGCTCTAAGACTAAATGATACTGCAAAAACTCATCAACTCCTTGACTTTGTTATATTTTACTGAGCCTTAATCATGACATTTTGGCATAATAGAGTCCTATCCTTAAAACATACTCAGATACTTCATTTTACCCTTGGCATAAAATCATTAAAGGTAAACAAACATATTTTATTCACATAAACACACACGTGAATATATCTATATATACATCTGTATGTATATTTATATGAATATATACATAATGTGTGTGAAATATCTTCCAGTCTTCAGCACTTTATAGATGATACACAGGCTTCTCTAAACCCAATAATTCTACAAAATGCATAGTGTATATTGCTAAGCTTCCATGATTGTTCTTCATGCAGACAGGCAAAGACCACAGACAATATAACACAATTCAACTCATGCTCACTAAGGATGGTCATTAAGTCTAAGCTTTAGGATCTTTGGAAAAGAAACAGAAAGACAGACAGACAGAAACAGACACAGAGGCAGACAGAAAAGTAGAGATGAAAGAAGAGAGGAAGTAAGGAAGATAAAGGAGAGAGAGACAAAAACAGAGAGGTTAAGGCAGCAAGATGGGAGAAGCTTGCCATTGTGTCTATTCCCCCACTCCACAAATGACATGAGAGGCATTAAAGCAGGATGTTTTGCAGAGGTTCCAAATGTGAATTATTATTAGGGATCAGGACTGGAACAATGATTTCATTGGTATAAAGAACTCCTAGCTGAGAAAACTACCAAATGCAGCTCAATACCTACTGTGCCTTTTATTGTCTTAGAGAGTTTCCTACAGCATAGCCAAGTTAAGTGACTTTCCCAAAGTCACTCAGTCAGTACATGTCAAAAGTTCAGCTTTGAGGTCAACATTATCCACTATACCATGCAGCCTTTCTTATTAATAATGATGATGACTATCACAACGATAGATACATCTGGCATCTCACAGCACTTGCTTTACATGCACCATCTTATTTCAGCCTAAAAATCTTGTCAAGTAGGTAGAACAAATATTGCTATCCATGTTTTACAGATGAGAAAACTGGGAGGAGTTTGATGTACTGTTCAAGGTCACACAGCTAGTAAATAGTGAAATCAAGACTGAACTGTAGTCTCACATTTCCAGATCTGCTGTTCTTTCCATTATATTATAGGTATATAAGTGGACATTAAAATTAATAATAATAAAAATCATTGTTGAACATTCACTCTTTTTTCCCCTTCAGACAGAGAGGAACCTTTGCACAAAAAAGCCACTTAAAAAGGCAAGATTCCTAAAGAGAGACACAGGGATTGTATGTTGGTGCTCTTGTACACTCAATAAAGGACAAGATAATTACATCCTGTCTAGCATGCTGATAAAAAAATAACATTAGCCCAAATAATCAGAAAACCTCAGTGATAACATCAGAACACCCCCTTTTACTAAAACAGCCAAGAGCTGAACTCAGGGGATATGAGATGACAAGCAGAATCAATAATGCTTTTGTTGGCTTGGGCCCCCCCAGCCCACCACATTTCTTCACTCGGGCTCCAGACTTCTTTGCATTAACTGCTTGAATTCATTGTACTATTTTCCCTCCAGAAGGAGGAGGGAAAGCAATGGGATTGAAAGTCTCTACTTTTACTTTCTTCTAAAAATTGAAATCATTTGAATTGAGTGAAGACAAGAAGGCCATTTCATGACATGCAAGGTGGTTTTCACTGAGGTTTAGGTAGGCGATAAAGATGGTTTTGAAATCATACAAACCACTATCATTTTGTGCTCCTTAGATTAAGGATGATGATTCTCTTTTTTCATTAAAGCTTTTTATTTTCAAAACATATGCATAAATACTTTTCAACATTCAGCCTTGCAAAATCTTGGGTTCCAAATTTTTCCCACCCTTCCCCCTACCTCTTCCCTTAGACAGCAAATATATGTCATTCTTCTACACATATATCCACAATTGTCATGCTGCCCCCCAAAAAAAATCAGATCAGAAAGGGAAAAATGAGAAAGAAACCAAAATGGAAGCAAATAACAACAAAAAAGTGAAATTGCTATGTTGTGATCCACACTCAGTCCCCACAGCCCTCTCTCTGGGTACAGATAGTTCTCTTTATCACAAGACCATTGGAACTGACCTGAATCACCTCACAGTTGAAAAGAGCCATATCCATCAGAATTGATCATCATATAATTTTCTTGTTGCTGTGTACAATATTCTCTTGCTTCTACTCATTTTACATAATATCAGTTCTTATAAATATCTCCAGGACTTTCTGAAATCAGAGAATGATGATTCTCAAGCTGGAAAGGAGATGGAGAAGTCTCCTAGTCCCATTCTCTCAATTTACACATGAGGGAACTGGGTCTGAATTTTTGATCCCCTTCTGAACACTTTTAAGCAGTGTCTTGTACAAATGAAAAAATATCTATAACTTGAAAGGAACTGAAAGACCATTTAGTTTAACCCAATGATTAACAAATGTTGTTGAATTGAACAAATTATTTTAAACCTTGCAGGAGAAAATAGTTAGTGAACTAATGCCTCTTCACAGATATACTACTCCTTGATACAGTGAAGGAATACTAAGCTGAAAAAAGATTTACCTTGTGTAAAATGAACCAGTAAGTGCCTGATACTTTAAAATGCTTATTGACTGACCAATATCCTTGAAGGGTTGTTCTAGATATGGAGAAAATGGAATGCGATAATCTCATAAAAATGAAAATCAGGTGACTCAAATGGCAGTGGATGTTAGTGAACCACAGCATATTAATTATTAAAAATTATTTATAGATTAATTAGTGTTATTGAATAAATATTCAAAAAATTGCATAAAAGGAATCATCCAGATCATATATGACTAGGAAAGGAGGGTTGAGAAGACTGTGGTAAGCGGGAAAGATGAACAGTTAGATTATTACTCTGATTTCCATGAAATTTCAAAAGAACAAGAGATTGGACTCTAGGACTTTGGGTAGATTCTCTATGGAGATAGGGTAGGAACTAGAAAGTATGGAAAGATCTCCATCCACACCAGGGTAGGGAAGATGGACACTAATGAGTTGACATCTTTAAGTTAAAAAAGAAATAGCAAACTCCTATATTTTGCCCATCTAGAATTGGAACTGGAAAACAAATATAGCTTTGCTCAAATTTTTGTAGTTTTAGAATCACATTTTGATCTGTACTTCAGTTTCCACATCTGTACAAAGAAGGGATGGATATTCAGATCCCTCCTGATTCTAAGTTGACAAATCTATTAAACCACTATTGCTGATGGTAACTACAGAATGCAAAGGAATTAGATTTTATGTTCTTAAGATTTCTTTCAGCTTTGAGAATTTGTGGCTTTAGATTTTTTTTCTACTTTCAAATTGCTTCAGAAAAGGATCTCAACTATGATCTTTTTCAAATTCAGGGAACATTTTCTGTTTTTCAGTAAGACACCTGCCTACTTTTCCAGCTTTAATGCATAGTGCTATCCTTCATTAACTCCACAATCCAGAAACATGGGACTGCTGAGGCTCTTCCTTGAACTTTACACTCCACTTTTCAAATCTGTGTATTCACACAAGCTATTTCTAATGTCTGAAATGCAATTTCTCTTCCTTTATACTTTCTTTCTTTCTTTTTCTTTTCTTTTCTTTTTTCTTTTTTTTGCTTTTTGCTGAGACAATTGGGGTTAAATGACTTGCCCAGGGTCACACAGCTAGGAATATCTGAGATCAGATTTGAATTCAGGTCCTCCTGACTTCAGGGCTGGTGCTCTATCCACTGCACCACCTAGCTGCCCCTTCCTTTACACTTTCAAGAATCTTTATCTTCCTTCAAAGAATCCTTTAATTGTTCTTACAGTCACCCCTGATTTTCCAAGTTGTTAGGCCTCTCTCCCAATTGCAATTACTTTATATTAAAAGTGACATCCCTGCCCCATCCATCATCAACAAATTGTAAGTTCCTTGAAATTAGAGACTATATTCTATTATTTTTTAAAACTCATAACCTAGTATAGTATCTGGTGCATTTTTTCAGGTGGAGTGTATGGAAGGGAGACCTGTGATTTCATTCATCAGTGTATGGAATACTTAGCCTCAAATTCCACTGATACATACTCAGACTTGCCGGTAAATTGAAGAGTTGCCTAAGCACGGAACAATTAAGTGATTTGCCCATGGTCAATAACTAGTATACATAGGACTTGAACCCAGGACCTTGCATATATAGCAGTTATTATTAAACATTTGTCAAATTAAATTAATAGATTTATTAAAGGCCATACTGATAATAACAGAGCCAAAATTGCAACTTAGGACCTGTCTCCAATTTCATTTTTTATATAAATACCACTTTACAAAAAATACTTGGGAGGAAGTTCTTTCTTGATGTCTCATTTAAGAATTATATTTATAAGTTGCTCTCAATCTCAATCAATTCCTAGATGTGTGAGGAAGGCCTCTACAATTTCTTCAGAGAGCATTTTCTGGTTCACAGCCTTTCCCTGAGCCCAGAATTGATAACATGGTATGTTTTGCTATTTACTATCTTTGTTACCTTGGAGTTACCTTCTTCTCTCTGATCCTCAGTTTCCTCCTATTTAAAATGAGGAAACAGAAGTAGCTTATTGATTTGTAATTTGAGGGCAGTTAACTTATTAAAAATTTTGCTAATCATATTTTGATATGATTAACTTCCTTTATCATTCTATTTTATATATTTAGGAATATTATTGTCAATAATAGAGGAGATTCCTATTTCAGTGACCGGGGCGGAGGCTAGTACACCTGTAAAAGATCTAAGCTACAATAAATTACGTTAGTTGGGTATCCACACTAAATCCACCATCAATATGGTAAGCCTATGGAAGCAGGAGACCTTCAGGTGGCCTTTGTTCAGTTGTTTTCAGTCATGTCCAACTCTTTATGACCCCATTTGGGCTTTTTTTTTTTTCAAAGATACTGGCACCATTTGCCCTTTATTCTACAGCTCATTTACATATGGGGAAACTGAGGCAAAGAGGGTAAGTGCCTAGTGTCACACAATTAGTAAATGTCTAAAGCCAGATCTGAGTTTTCCTGACCCCACATCTGGTACTATATTCACTGAACCATCTACCTCCTCCATTCAAGTAGTCTAAGGAAGAGCAAATCAACTCATTGGAAACAGGGAAGATCAAAATATCTATGCTGATCAGTAATGGAAGTGGGCCATGATTAACTCCTGAACTACAAGTCTGGGTGAGATAGGGAGACCCAGTTTTTGGGAAAAAAATATAGATTTATCCATATGTACTTATCTTTATCTACAAATGTATGTACATGTATGTTTGTGTGTGTATGCATACATACATGCATGTATATATACCTACAAAGAGTCCATAGATTTCATCAGGGTTCATGACACAAAAAATTATTTAAGAATCTCTAGATTAGATGGTCTCTAGAGTTTGTACCACCTCCAAATCTCATAATTCTAAAATTAGAGTCAGTTTTTTACTCTCTCTTTGGAAGATGATAATATTGGTGACATCTTTGAAATCCTAAAGCCTAAAAGTGATACCATGGTATTCTCTGATTTCTCTGCAATTACATAAGTATACCCTAATCTCATAAATATATCCAAGCAATTTCTCTATCATTTAACTGGGAACAAGAAATAAAAATATAACAACTCAAATTTTGACAAATAGTACTTTAAGATTTATATAGTACTTTGTCAATGATAATCTCTTGAGTTAGAGAATGAAAGCATTTTTATTATATTTTACAGATGAGGAGATTGACACTAAGCAGCTATGGGCAGCTTCTATTAAATGAGGATAATCATAACACTTTCTAAGTACAAAATAAGGATGAGTATAATACTTACTGTCATTGTTTTTGTCAGGAAAATGCTTTGTAAACCTTAAAGTACTAGATAGATAAATGTCAGATATTACAAGTTTGGGAGCATGGACTAAAACCCTAAGTGCAGAATTCTTTCTATTACAACAGAATAATATATAGAAAAATAATATGCATTCATCTGTATTCAGATGCCATCAGTTTTTATAATGGTTCCCAAAGATTTTAAATTCTTCCTGACCCAGATCATTTCTTTAGTAACAAGAACTTCCCTGACCTTTTTCTCATGAAACTCAAATAGCTACAGAATTCAGCTGCTGATCTGACTGCAACGTTCATAGCCTAAAATCTCTTACATTTTCAATAGGCTTTTCATTTAGGGAATAAGGAAGCAGGAAAAAAGGCAAGAACAAATTGGAAACATTTATCATAATATTAATTTTGGTTTTAAAGTTATTTTCTATGAATCATTCATTTCCCTAAATGTCAGGCTGAAGGTCTCTGCTAAGGAACATATGTTAATTGGCAACAAGACAGATTCTAATTTGCCTCCTAATCTGTGCTACAGACCCTTTGCCCAATGTGCTCTAAGGGAAACCACTGCATTTTAAATCCTGGTCATCTTCACTCTCTACTTTCTCTGCTCCTGCCCCTAGGCTTCTCAGTAAGAGGAAGTTCCAGAATTATGCTTTTTCTTATGCTTCATAACTTCAACTAGGTGCCTGCTGTTTCTCAGAAATCCTTCTAGAAACCATTTATAAGCTTCCAAACCTTCTATTCTTTAGACTTTGAACCACAATTTTCAATCTTGTCCAATCCCCATTTGGGATTTTCTTGGCAGAGACATTGAAGTAGTTTGCCATTTCCCTCTCCAGCTCATTTTACAGATGAGAAAATTGAGGCAAACAGGGTTAAGTGACTTACCCAGAAGCATTCAGTTAGTAAGTGGCTGAGGCTAGATCTGATCTCAAAAGATGAATCTTCCTTGACTTCATGTCCAGTACTCTATCCACTGCACAACATAGATGCCCTATTGAACCATAATACTAATCTTCAAACAATGTTAGAGCTTCTCCCATTCTTTATCTCACTTTTAATTTTAATTATGCTATGATCTATTTTTTCTTCTTACCTACTATTTTTGAGAAAGATGAATAACCCCTCTACTTGTATGTTTATCTTAATATTTCCAACATTAATATCTTAATGCTCCATTATTTATCTTTTCTTTGCCTTACATATTGAACTCCTTTTTGCCGAGCTTTTTCATTCTCTATTATCATTCTCAGGTCTGCCAAATTCTTACAAAATATCTACTACTTCTTGAGTTATAACTTTAACTTTCTTTTCCTTTTCATTACCAAAATTCTTGAAAGGAGAAAATGCTTTTTACTACCTTCATGGCTTTATCACACACTTCCTTCTCAAACCCTCATCAGTTGATTTCTGTCCCTACCACTGTACTGAACTAATTTCAAGTAAGCATGTGGCCTTTTCACTCTTGATCTTTTATCTTCTTGATCTTTTTTGCAATATTTGATCCCCTTGATACACTCTTCCTTTACCTTACAAAATACCATACTTTCCTGGTCTCCATCTACCATTCTAATCATTTTCTTCTCCCTGATTTAATTTCCCTTCTCTAGTAGATGATTCTATTCACAGAAGTGATGAGAAGAGAGTTGAAAGTGTGGGAACAGGATAATATATAGAAAAATAATATGCATTGGTCTGTATTCAGATGCTATAAGTTCTTATTCTGAAGACAGCATTTTTCATCATAGCTTCTTTGGGACTGGCTTGGATCATTGTCTTGCTGAAAATACCTAAGTCATTCATAGTTCTTCATCATACAATATTACTGTTACTATGTACATTGGTTTTTTTGGTTCTGTTACTTCATGTTGTATCAGTTCATATAAGTCTTTTCAGGTTTTTCTGAGATCATCCTGCTTGTCATTTCCTGTAGCAAATAATGATGCATTACAAAAATATACTACAACATTTTCAGCCATTCCCCAATTGATGGTCATTTACTCAATCTCCAGTTCTTAGCTTCCACAAAAAGAGCTTCTGTAAATATTTTTGTGCAAATATATTCTTCCTCACCTCCCCTTTTAAAAAAATCCTTTTGGAATATAGACTTAGTAGTATTTCTGGATCAAAAAGTATCAAAAAAGTCTTACTTTGGACATAGTTCCAAATTGCTCTCCAGAATGGTTGGATCAGTTTACAACTCCACTGTAGTATCTCTGAACATTTTCTATATAACAAAGTTAGTGTTGTTTTGTTCATTAATTGTAGTATAACAGTTTATTGTGGCAATTGAAATTTTTAGAAAGTGACAAACTGTTAATATACAAGTCAAAAAGTTTGAATAGACTTTCTACGGTATTACACTGAGATACCTTAGAGATTTTGGAAATCATTTTTTAAACTCACAGGGTAGCAGCTTTGATTTGACAGTTGCAACATCTGGATTCATGTCCTGACTCTGACACACACCAGCTGTGTGACTTTGGGCAGGAGATTTTACTTCTTTATTCTATCTCTAAGATCATAATATTTTTAGGACTATAGGAATTAGAGCTAGAAGGGGACCAGATATCATCTAGACCTAATCAAACTGAAGATCAATTGGGCTGAAGTTACCCAAATAATAGGTAGATTGCAATAATAGATAATTGCAATAATGATGATAACAACTAGTAGTTGAATATTGATTTAAGGTTGGGAAAGTGCTTTACAAATGGTATCTTGCTTCAATTTCATAACAATCCTGTGGGGTAGATGTTTTTTTCATCATCACTCTACATCACCATTCTACAGCAGAGCATTGAGAGCTTTGAGGCTGAGGCTGAGAAAAGGTGATCTGCCCAGTCACATAACTAATAAGTGCTATGGTAAGATTTGGATCCAGTTCTTCTTGATTCTAAATCCAATTTTTTTTGTTCCTATCTCCTATTATCATCATTAGTGTATCACAATATATGGGATTGCTGTGAGCCAAGTGATACATGAACTTTAAAGTGCTACATAAATCTGAAGTTATTATTGAAGGCCCTGAAGTCAGTATGATCTTAGCTTGCCTTAAAACAAACATTGTCCAGGAAGAAGAAGATCGTTCAATTGTTGGTGCCCTAGTCAGACCATATATGGGGTATTTTGTTCCTTTCTGCATATCACTTTTTAGGAAAGTCACTGAGGAGGATATGGAGACTGCCAAGGATACGATGAGGATGGTGAAAGATTTCAAATTCAAATTCTATAAATATCTACTGAAGAAACTGAACATATTTAACCCATTTCACTGTTCTTGTCCTTTGTGTGAAAAGCAAACCATTGCAAGCAGCACCTCAGAGATAACATGAGTTTAAATGCCTTCTCATGTTCCCATATGCAATAAAATGTGATTTGTGGTATAATTTAATAAGTACTTTGGTTGAACTAAAATTACCCCAATTTATCTTTATGAAAACTGTATAAGGATAGGAGGAGCTAGTAGATAGAATGTTGGGCCTGGAATCGGGAAAGTCTGAGTCTCAGTCCTATCTAGCTGTGTGACCCTAAGCAAGTACCTTAACCTGTTAACTACCAAATGGGTTCATAACAGCTCCTTCCTCCCAGGATTGTTGCAAGAAGCAAATGAGACAACAATTGTAAAGCATTTGGCATACTACCTGGTACATAGTAGGTGTTTAATGAATGCTTGCTCCTTTTCTCTTTCTTTCCCTTCCAACTTTCATTAGGTTGAAAGCAAATTAAAAAAAAAAAACCTGAAAATGCTATTTTCAGCTGACTTTTTCCTTCCCAGATCAAAATTATTGAAGGATTAGGGGATCAGAGGGTTTAGAGCTGAGAAAAAACTAATAGAAAAATGCTGCCCAATGCTCAATAAATTATCCCTAATTGATGTCAGTGGTGAAAACTGAGGACTTGAACCCAAGTCTTTTGAGTTCCAATCCATTAGATCTCAACAGTAACACATTCAGTATTTTTTTTCTTCCTTTGCCCAGACACTAATAAAACATTTAGGAATCATTTCACTGCAGTGATCTTTGTTGCCTTTGGCTAAATAGTACATTTTCTTTCTTCAGAATCTTCCTCCTCTCGTCTGGTTTTACTCACTTTCACATTTTTACTCCTGCCTATGATGAAATTGGAAAACCTGGTGCCTCTCTCACTTAATATTCCATCCAAACTATTTACATATTCCATAAACAAGTGAGGCACCAAATTCATTCCCTGAAGCATTCATTGCTGTCCAGAAAAGAAAATGTCTAATTACAGGCACTTAAGGATTCCTCTTCCAGGGCCAGTTTCCGACCCTCCAAGGAGCACCTTCTAATCTGAGCCAATAGTCTTTGGCATGGTTTTTTATTAGACATTTTGGGAAGCTAAATAATATATTTGCTTTTGTCTTCCGTGGAAATAGCATTTTGCTGGCAAACTGTATCAGCTAGTTACTCCCCCAAAAAATAATGGGGCAAATATCTTTGCTTTTTAAAAAAAATCAGGTTCATTTTCACCCCATTGTACAAAATCAACAGAGTTGATTCACTCTGCTTTTTAATAGCAACCTGCTACATTTCTCAATAACTCAGTTTAAACCAACAAACATTAAGCTCCCACTCTATATGGCAAATTATGCTTAATACTAGGGGTAAGGAGAGATATCAACTTTAGATAAGATATGGTCCTTGCCTCAATCTTCCCATTGCACTTACTCTCTAGTAATAGAATAAGGCATAAACACATAACTCAAATATTCAAATAGATGTACGATCTCATTAATTTGGTGTATGATCTCATTATTTCCTTCCAATGATATAGATTACAACTTAACTATGTCTGATAATCTTATGTATTTCTTTCTGTGTTCTCCATAAGGTAGCCCAAAGGAATCCACACAAATTGTCAGAGGCTATCCATGCTTTCTTCTGACAGTATGAAGATAGAAGTGGGGCACTTATTCTGTTATTTTTCATCCTCACCATAAGATCAGTCCATAATTTCTTTTTTATTATGTTTTCCCTTTTACATCTTTTATTCCTATTCACTGAAGTTCTTCCTTGGTTCTATGCTACAATCTGTTCACATCCACCAAGTTCCCTCACAAGGTCATCTGTGGGGTGTTCTTTTACACTGTGGGGTATTTGTTTTCAATATTTGGAGAATACTATGTTCTATGTCTTACAGTCAGACAATTTGGTGGAATATTAATATTTAAAAGATAAGCCTTTATTTCCCAGAGGTAATTGAGATCATTTTATTTTATTTCTTTTTTGTTAAGGCAATTTGGGGTTAAGTGACTTGCCTAGGGTCACACAGCTAGTATTAAGTGTCTGAGACCAGATTTGAACTCAGGTCCTCCTGACTTCAGGGCTGGTGCTCTATCCACTACACCACCTAGCTGCCCCAATTGGGATTATTTGAAAAAGCTTTATAATTTCCTGAAGCGAGTCCTGAAGGATACAAATAAACTGTAACATTATAGTTAACTATAAAAGTAAAAATAATTGTAACATTCAATATTAGAAAAGTGTAAAAAAAAGTGGTATATAAGGTAGAAGTTCAGGAAAGTATGATGCATCTGTAGACATGAAAGAAAAGATTTTCTGGACCAAGAGTGGAGGTAGAAGGATCAACTTTAGTTAAGAGTAGAGAGAACTTTTCTTCTATGACCAGAGGTTAATATCTTCAACAAAGAAGGAGTTTAAAGACATATGCTATAGGTGTGGGAGCTGGGTGAAAAGATTTAAGGAAAAAAGTATGTCACAAATAATGTAAAATTTTATTTTGGTTTATTTGTTTTGAGAGGACGTCTGGACCTTTGATCTCATTGGGGAGGATAATTTCCAGTGAAGTAATTCTTCTCACTAAAGCAGATCAGAGACCATACTAACCTTTAAATTCTCAGATGAGTCTTTGGGAAGCTTAAAGATTAAATGATTTGCTGAGAATCTCATAGATTCTATGTGTCTGAACAGAGGTCTGCCTGGCCTAAGAACTGCTTTCTATCTACTAAATTATTCTGCTTCTGCTTTTTAAATGTCTATACAAATAATATGATTCCCCCAAAACACATGAAAGATGAATATACTCCTAATGGGATGGAAAGGCATAACATGATATAATGGGAAAAGAGATGGCCTGGAAGTTAGGGAGACCTGGATTCAAATCCTACCTCTAACCATTAATGATCCATTATCTTGGACAAATCACTTAACCTTTCAGTGGTTGAGACAATTCTCTAAAATTCTAAGTTGGAAGAAAAGGGGTCAATTTACATTTATAAGAGAAGTTCTCACCAGGAGACCCTTACAATGATGAAATCAGAGGTCCAGTTCTTGTTAGGTTTTCATGATTTAGAAGCTACATTGAAGGGAATCATAAATAGGATTTGAAAAATAGAATTGTAAACCATATAACCAGGAATAGGTTTATAACTTTCACATTGAAAACTGGAATCCAATTTGTTTGGGTAGTATTGATGAATAAAAATTCATTTTAAGTGTCTTAGAAAGGAGTTGAACTACAATTTACCTGTTAGCCAAAAATATTGACTGAGCATTTTATGTGAACTGAGCTAAAACTGTTTTGGGGGCAGATATCAAGAATGAGACATGATTCTTTGAAGTCACTACTCAATCTTTCACATCTGACTTCAGCTGATACCTTGGTTCAAGGTTACTTTTTGCCCAAGTTATTGCAATAGATTCCTAATTGGTCTCCTTTCAGGTCTTTCCCTAATCCAGACCATACCTCACATAATTACCTAAGCAATTTTCCTTAAGCATAGATCTGACCATGCAACTCCCCCACTCAATAAATACCAGAGGCTCCCTATTGCCTCAAGGCTCAAGTAAAACTCTTATTTGGCTTTAAAGTCCTTCACAATCTGACCCCAATCTATCTTTTCAACCTCACTGTTCATTATTGCTCCTTTTCCTATACTCTGTGACCTAGCCAAAATGATCTTTTCTTTGTTTCTCACACATAAAACTTCAGCTTGAGTCCTCATTCCTTTACATTGTTAACCCCTACGCCTTGAATTGACTCCCTTCTCACCTCTGAGTCAGGCTTCCTATCCTCCTTTGGACACTGCTCAAGAACCATCTTCTACATGCAGCCTTTTTCTAAATCCCCCCAACTGCATAGTTTTCAAACTATGTGCCTTGCATAAAACTACTCTGTATTAACTTCTATTTAGTTATATCTATTTTCTTCATTAAATTGAAATTTTTATCCTCCGGAATCATTCTCCTTAATAGATAAAAATAGATTAATTGAATTGTTCTGCCTTCACTATTTATTATCCTTCTATTTGTTCTGTTTATATAGTTCAATATGTACTTATTGCCTCCCATGTTAGAATGTAAGTTCTCTGAGAGTAAGGATTGCTTCATTCTGTGTATTTGTTTTGCTAGGTATAGCACAATGCACACTGTAGGCACTTGACAAGTGCTTGTTGATTGATTAATAAGGAGTCACTTCCCCTCTCTAAATCTGCTTTTTCATATATGAAAATAGAGGGTTGTACAAAATATCCTCCAAAGGTCCTTTTCTGGTCTAAAGGCCATGTACATAGTACTATATGAGGAAATACCTGAAAGGCTTCCTTGCTCAAAAATAATCTCCTCTACTGGTCTCCTAAAACCAGTATTTTTGTTATTAAAGACTCCTTTCTTTAGGTCTAGAAGACTGGAATGTCTTTCAGTTTGTTAGAAGGCAAATGCCTTAGGAGAGGTAAAATTTTAAATCATCATTAACTAATTCCTTAGGGAGAATTATGTTGATAACAAGATTGGGAGGGGGGGGAGAGGGAGAGCACTGGATAGCCGGGACTAATTAAGAGGAAGGAGTAGTGAGCTGTTGCCAAAACAAACTTTCCCTACTTCCAATTTTCCCTAGAATTGGCTTTGTTTTTAAAGCTGTCAAGTTATATTATTCTGAATTTCTCCTCTCAGGTGAGCTGAGAAGCCAGTTCAGACTCATTATAAATTACTGGAGCTATGGGGTATTATGAAACCAAAGCTTCCTTCTTCAATCTTAAGGGGTTTAGCTTTGGAATTGGCAAAGGTAAGAGAAGAATGATAAAAATAAGTCAGAGAGGTATTAATTTCTCTCAGGATAAGGCCTGCAAAATAAGGTTCAGGAGTGATCTTTTCCTTCACCTAATTCATATGGTACTTTTCATCTATACCTATATTAAAGCTATAATGTGTGTGTATATCTCCATCATCCTATAAGTCCCATAAGGGCCAGTATCATGCCTCATCTAAACATTATGTGTCTTCTGGAACTAACAGTTTTGCACACACCAGGTAGCATTTATTATTAATCTGCTGCTAATTAGTTATTAATATTAATATATATTTAATGAATGAACTATATGTGGGCAATGGCTCCCTGTCATATTTTTACACTCCTCAGAACTTAGTTGACCTGCTTATTTTACTACAAATGACTTCCTTAAGGAAAATAATAATTTGTCTATGGATTCTATTCAATAAACATTTATTAGAGGAGTTGTTAGAGATGCCTCCTTTGCCTTGCAACTTTCCAACTCTTGCATCTTTGTTACTGAACATAAAGGCTTCTTGTTGGAGAATGCATTCTTTGTTTCCTTCCATTGCTTACAGAGGCTCTACATTTTTGCAAAAGCATTCTGAAGACCTCTTCTAGATCCCCATCATTCCCTCTACCAGCAAAGTCAGCTGAGCAGTGTTCCTGAAATGGCAGCCTATCCCTTTAATTTTTCCTCTCCAGAGAAAAGAATAATTCATATAAAGGAACATTTTCCAGTTCTACCCCTATCTGTGCCAACTGCATAATATATCTGGGGGATGGAGCCTGCTTCCAAATTTAAATCAACCTTTAGCACAATGAAAGCTTCTCAAAGTTATAAAATGGCACACAGACTGACTTTTGACTCATAAAGGCCACCAATTTTTCTAGGACTTGATGGGAAATTAGTATGAACAAAAAACAATATAGCAATCTAGCTTCTGTTCATCAGATCTTTTCCTCTTTGCTTAACTGTGGCTAAACTAGATGTTATGGGTTAGGGTTGGAAGTGACCTTAAAAATCATCTAATTCAAAAACCTTTATTTTAGAGGTGGGGGTAGTAAGGTACAGAGAAGTTGTGACCTGTCCAATACTGCAAAGGTAGGGGGCAGCTTAACCAAAAGTTCTCTGATCTCAGCTTCTCTGACTTAGAATCTAGGGCCCCCATGCCATGAAGCAGCAATATCAATCTATTGCTCCTATGGATAAGTTCGTTGGCATCAACCCATTAAGAAGGATTTCAGTATGGCTACTCTTAAAAGAAAGGAAACTCATACGTTCCTAAATAACATTCTCTAATATCTTTTGTAAATAGTTGTGGAGAAAAGGAAAAAACTATCTTCAAATATTGTGAAAGCGAAGAAATATGAAACATGGGGCCCAGGCTAAGTATAAAAATTAAGAGAACCTATGGTACTTCACTATGTGTTCTATTACTGCTCTTTTATTCCTCAAGTTATTTTGCACTTACTTATTTGTATATGTTATACTCCCCAATAGAAAATAAACTCTTTGAGAACAGTGACTATTATTTTTTGTTTTCATATCTTTGTACGTACTCCTCTATACTAGAACTTAGCTCAATATTGGATCATGTGCATAGTGCCTAATAAATACTTGATTGAACTGTGATCTCAACAATGTGGGAATCCCCCTGCAATGATGCAGATAGCAACCCATTCTTGAGTGCCCATTTTCTGCCATTCTTAACTTTGTTCTCTCTAGAATAAACTGTAGGGAATTCAGGGATTTTTTCCCTTGTCCTCTAGACATTGTGAAGATACTACTGGAGCACATGGTTTCCTTCACTTTCATTCCATTACCAACTCATTTTCTTTCTTGGACATATATTTCTTTGATGATATTCTTTATCTGCTTCTTCTGCACAATTCTACTTTTGACATCTTTTTCTGTTTCCCTAATGGATTCCCTATCTCACTCCCAAATCAGAAGTTAATATAGGACCTAGCATGACCATGCATTTCTCTAACGGTCTTTATATAATGCTCAACTTGAGTTTGGTTGCTAGGTGGCCCAGTAGATAGAGCACTGGGCCTAAAATCAGAAAGACTTATCTTCCTGACTTCAAATTTGGTCACAAGCATTTACTGTGTGACCCTAAATAAGTCACTTGACCCTACTTGCCTCAGTCTCCTCATACATAAAATAAGCTGGATTATAAATGCCATAAAATGTCATATGACTCAAGTATCTTTGCCAAGAAAACCCCAAATAGTATCAAAAAGAATTACACATGACTGAAACAATTGAACAACAACTTTACTTCATCAGAGATAAGGTTCCAAGACTTGCAGCCATACCAATACCATATTGATATTAAAAAGTGTGCCTTCCTTTCAAGTAGAATCTGACGTTTATTAAAGGAACTTTTTAATTTGCCAGAGACAGTCTGGTCTTTTCTCCTCCTGTTCAACAAACGGGTGGAGTATGCTTTGCATGTAATGAATGCTTAATAAATATCTAATGACACGAGTTGGTCAAATGTGTCCCTATCATTCCCTTCTAAAATGACAAGAATAAGAAAGAATAACTTCAAGAAAAATTTAGGTCTCATGCTTCCTTCTCCAAAATATATCTTCCACTTTGATAGTAAAAATCTTCATTAACAAGAACATTCAGAAAATGGAATGCCTGCCTAATTGAATTTGGGCTTAACTGAAGAATAAAAATCTTTTTCTTTGGGTCCTTACTGAAAATTTTAAATGCCTCAGTTAATTTATTTGCCTTAAAAATGAGGATACATGAAATGTAATAGAATCTTTCTTTTTTTTCTTTTTCATTCTCTAAATTTCTCAGCACTTTATCCTCTTTGTTCTTAGGCTTTTACTGAGAAGCTGATATTCTCTTTCCAAGTCAATTTATTTTTTATTTCAATAAATATTACTTAAACACTTGCCCTGTATAAGGTACACAAATAAAATCTGCAGACATAGTGATGAAAAAAATCACAATCTTTGCCTTTGAAGAGTTTACAATTTACTGTAATTGTAATTTAAAGTATTGGGGACAGTTATGTGACTTGCTCAGGGCCACATAGCCAGTATGTGCCAGAAGTGGACTTGAATGAAGACCCTATGCCCAACTGTCTATCAGTAGATGCCATACTGCCCTCACATCAAATACATACAAAATAAATATATCAATAAAAAAGTGATTTTGTAAGAGAAGGCAATTTTGGAATCAGAAAAGGTCTCATGTAGAGATTCACTCATTAATTATTTCAGTTCAATAAGGACCTCTGCTCTTGAATCTCTTGTTCCTTGTCCTCTCTTAACAAATCTTGGGAGAGGCAGAGCCAAAATGGTGGAGTGCAGCCAGGACTTTCTGTGACCTCTTCTGACCTTTTCTCAAACCAACAGCAGATTAAGACTCTGACCTGATTTTGGAGTCAAGACACTTCCAAATATTTGGACTACAACACATTCCCAGGAAGTAGTTATCTTGGAGGAGCTTTGGAACAAGTCTGTTTCAGTTGGGCAGGGGTACAGTTTGCTGAGCTCAGACACCAGTGCATAGACAGGGCAGGAAGCCTGGCCAGGACTCAGAGTGTGGCAGTTTCTAAGCACCTGGGAAGTTTCTGTAAGCCTCTTAGGCCACTCTGCCCTAGTAAAAAACAGGTGGTTTGGCAGATTTGCCTTTTGTAAAAGGTAGATTGTAAACCACTGAGAACCCCAGACCTAGCCCCAATCGCCCAGCACCAGAAATCAATCAGCAGAACTGCCCTAGGGCAAATTAAAGCAGCTGTCCCTCCTTTGCTTTGAACAGACCTCAAGCTTTAAAAAATGAATAAAAACAAAAAAGAACTCTCACCATAGACAGCTTTTATGGAAAGAGAGAAGAACAGACCTCAGATCCTGAGGTTCATAAAGGTAAAGCAACTCCAGAGGAAGCCACAAAAGGAGACATAAGCTGGTCCCCATTTCACAAGGCTTTCCTAAAAGATTGCATAAAGAATCTCAAAAGAGAGTTAGAAGAAAAATGGGGAAATGAAATGAGATCATTGCAAGAAGGAATGGAAAAAGCATATAATGCTCTACAAAAGAGATATGAAAAATACACTAATTCATTGAAAAACAAAATTGGTGAAATGAAAAAAGACTGCAATGAATAAAAAAATTCAGTTGTCCAATTACAAAAGGAGCTAAAAAAGGTAACTGAAGAAAAGAATACACTAAAAATTAGAATTGAACAAATGGAAGTGAATAAATGAATAAGACATCAAGAATCAGTCAAACAAAAACAAAAACATGAATAAATAGAAGAAAATATGAAATATCTCATAGGAAAAAACAACTGACCTGGAAAATAGATCTAGGAGAGACAATCTAAGGATTATTGAACTTCCTGAAAGCCATGATGAAAAAAAAAAGAACCTAAATACTATCTTCCAGGAAATTATGAAAGAAAACTGCCTTGATGTATTAGAATCAGTAGGTAAAGTAGCCATTGAAAGAATTCACTGATCACCTCCTGAAAGAGACCCCAAAATTAAATCCCCAAGGAATATTGTGGCTAAATTTCAGGACTATAGCACCAAGGAAAAGATATTGCAAGCAGCTAGAAAGAAACAATTCAAATATGAAGGAACTATAATTAGAATCATCCAGAATCTGTCAGCTTCCACATTAAAGGATTTAAGGGCCTGGAATCAGATATTCCAAAAGGCAAAGGAACTTATATTACAGCCAAGAATAAGCTATCCAGCTAGAATGAGCATTATATTCCAGGGAAGAAGATGGACATTTAATGATATAGGTGAATTTCACCTATTTCTAATGAAAAGATCAGATCTGAACAAAAAATTTGACCTCCAAACACAGAACTCAAGAGAAGCAGAAAAAAAGGTAAAAAGGAAAGAACTCTTGAGAACCACATTTCTATTATGTGTATACCTAAGAGAATGAGGATATAATTTGATTTTACTTTGATAATATGAAAAAGAAACTAGAAGTGGAAGGGGATCATCCTGGAAAAAGAGGGAAAAGGAGGTAAAAATAAGGTAAAATCTCATGAAGAGGCAAAGAAAACCTAATATAATTGAGGGAAAGAAGAGAGGGGATTGAGCATTGTGTGAATCTTATTCTCATAAGATTGGGCTTCAAAAGAGAATATCAGACACATTCAGTTTCACAGAGAAACTTGTCCCTCCTTATAGGGAAGTGGGAGGGAAAGGAGGAAAAGAAAGGGAAAGACTAATAGAAGGGAAAATAGAAGAATTAGGGGAAAGGTGTAAAAAAAAAGTGGAGGGGCTCTAAAAGGAGGACTGTTTGGGGGAGATGGTCATCAAAAGCAAAATATTGGGGAAGGGGAAAAGGAGAAAGGGAAAAGGAAAGAGAAAAACATAACTTTGGGTAAAGAAGATGGCAGAAAATAAAGAATTTGTTATTTTAATTGTGAATGTGAATGGGATGAACTCTCCCATAAAACAGAAGCAGATAGCAGACTGGATTAAAAGCCAGAACCCTACAATATGTTGTTTACAAGAAACACATCTAAAGCATAGAGATACATTCAGGGTAAAGGTAAAGGGCTAGAGCAGAATCTATTATGATTCAGGTGAATAAAAAAAAAGCACGGATAGCAATCCTGATCTCAGATAAAGTAAAAGGAAAGACAGATCTAATTAAAAGAGATAAGGAAGGAAACTATATTTTACTAAAGGGTACCATAGATAATGAAGCAATATCAATACTAAATATATAAGCGCCAAATGGTATAGCATCCAAATTCCTAGAGGAAAAGTTAAAAGAGATGTAAGAAGAAATAGACAGCAAAACTATACTATGGGAGGGGGTCTCAATCTTGCTCTCTCAGAATTAGATAAATCAAACCACAAAATAAATAAGAAAGAAGTTAAGGAGGTAAACAAAATGTTAGAAAAGTTAGATATGATAGATCTTTGTAGAAAATTGAATGGAAACAGAAGGGAGTTGACTTTTTTCTCAGCGATTCTTGGAAATTATACAAAAATTGACCATGTGTTAGGGCATAAAAACTTTAAAATCAAATGCAAAAAGGTAGAATAAGTAAATGCATTTTTTCAGATCATGGTGCAATAAAAATCACATGCAATATAAGGCCAGGAGAAAATAGACCAAAAGTTAATTGGAAATTAAATAATCTAATTCTAAAGAATGAATGGGTAAAAGAGCAAATCATAGACACAGTCACTAATTTCATCCAGGAGAATGACAATAATGAGACAACATACCAAAATTTGTGGGATACAGTCAAAGCGGTTATAAGGGATAATTTTATATCTCTAGATGCTTACTTGCATAAAATAGAGAAGGAAAGGATCAATGAATTGGGCTTACAATTTAAAAAGCTAAAAAAAGAACAAATTAAAAACCCTCAATTAAATACCAAATTGGAAATTCTGAAAATAAAAGGGGAAATTAACAAAATTGAAAATAAGAAAACTATTGAATTAATAAATAAAACTAAGAGTTGGTTTTATGAAAAAACCAACAAAATAGATAAGCCTTTAGTTAATTTAATTAGAAAAAGGAAAGAGGAAAATCAAATTGTTAGTCTCAAAAATGAAAAAGGAGAACTTTCCACCAATGAAGAGGAAATTGGAGTAATAATTAGGAGTTACTTTGCCCAACTTTATGGCAATAAATTTGATAATCTAAATTAAATGGAGGAATATCTACAAAAAATATAATTGCCCAGGTTAACAGAAGAAGAAATGAACTATTTAAATAGCCCCATTTTAGGAAAAAAAATAGAACAAGTGATTAATCAACTCCCTAAGAAAAAATCTCCAGAGCCAGATGGATTTACATGTGAATTCTACCAAACATTCAAAGAACAATTAATTCCAATACTATATAAACTATTTGAAAAAATAGGGAAAGAATGCATACTATTTTTCTTTTATGATGCAGATATGGTGCTGATAACTAAACCAGGTAGGGTGAAAACAGAGAAAGAAAACTACAGACTAATTTCCCTAATGAATATTGATGCAAAAATCTTAAATAAAATATTAGCAATGAGATTACAGAAAGTCATCCCCAGGATAATACACTATGACCAAGTAGGATTTATACCAGGAATGCCGGGCTGGTTCAATATTAGGAAAATTATCAGCATAATCAATTATATTAATAGCCAAACTAACAAAAATCGTATTATCTCAATAGATGCAGAAAAAAGTATTTGATAAAATTCAACACTCATTCCTATTAAAAACATTAGAGAGTATAGGAACAAATGGACTTTTCCTTAAAATTTAAATCTATTTAAAACCATCAGCAAGCATCATATGTAATGGGGACAAACTAGAACCATTCCCCATAAGAACAAAAGTGAAACCAGGCTGCCCTCTATCAACATTACTATTCAATATTGTATTAGAAATGTTAGCTTTGGCAGTAAAAGAAGAAAAAGAGATTAAAGGAATTAGAGTAGGTAATGAGGAAACCAAATTATCACTCTTTGCAGATGATATGATGGTATACTTAGAGAATCCCTAGAGACTCAGCTAAAAAAAACTACTAGAAATAATTCACAACTTTAGCAAAGTTGCAGGATACAAAATAAATCCACATAAATCATCAGCATTTTTATATGTTACCAACAACGTTCAGCAGTAAGAGATACAAAAAGAAATTCCATTCAAAACAACTGTCGATAGTATAAAATATTTGGGAATCTATCTGCCAAGGGAAAGTCAGGAACTATATGAACAAACTACAAAGTACTTTCCACACAAAAGTCAGACTTAATCAGTTGGAAAAATATCAAGTGCTCATGAGTGGGCCGAGTGAATATAATAAAAATGACAATACTACCCAAATTAATTTATTTATTTAGTGCCATACCAATCAAACTCCAAAGAAATTATTTTATAGATCAAGAAAAAATAGTAGCAAAGTTCATCTGGAAGAACAAAAGGTCAAGAATTTCAGGGGGATTAATGAAAAAGAATGCTGATGAAGGTGGCCTAGCTGTGCCAGATCTAAAACTATATTATAAAGCAGCAGTCATCAAAACCATTTGGTATTGACTAAGAAATAGAGTAGTTGATCAGTTGAATAGGATAGGATCACAGGACAAACTAGGCAATAACTATAGCAATCTAGTGTTTGACACACCCAAAGACCCCAGCTTTTGGGATAAGAACTCATTATTTGACAAAAACTGCTGGGAAGACTGGAAACTAGTATGGAAGAAATTAGGGCTTGACC
>JAJPUD010003207.1:0-26708 GCA_023553655.1 Myrmecobius fasciatus
AATATAATATTGATATTATAGTATAAATTGATCTACTTTTGCTTATTTCATTTTATATTATTTCATGGAATTCTTTCCATGTTCTTTTAAAATCATTTATTTGCTTATTTCTTGAAGTATAGGAATATTCAATGTCAAAACTTATTCAGCCATACTTCAATTGATGGACATCCTCTTAGCTTCCAGATTTTTTTTTGCCATCACAAAAAAATACCTATTATAAATACTTTGCATATGGACCATCTTTTCTCTCTTTCTTTCAACTCTTTTGAATATAGGCATGACATATATAGCTATATCAGAAGGCAAACACCATTTAGTAACTTTATATATATATTTCCAAGTTACTTTCTAGAATAATTGTACTCATCCAAAGATCCACAAATAGTGTATTAATGTCCCTGTTTTCCCACAGCCGTGTCAGAATTTATCATTTTCCATTTTCATCATATTTGCCACTCTGGTAGATATGAGGTGAAATCTCAGAATTGCTTAAATTTTCATTTTGCTAATTAATAGGGATTTGGAGCAATTTTTTCATATTCTTATACATGGCTTGAGTTTCTTCCTTTGAGAAGTCTTTTCATATTTGTGCTAGGTCAAAAATCTCAATAGGAATAAGGAAAAGAAATAAAAAATTAAAGGAAACCAGCAGGGCCAAATCTCAAACTATATTACAACTCAGTACTAAAAAATAATGATCAGTGGAATAGATTGTCTACAATGTACTAACATTCTGATTCTCTGATATTCTATAACCACAAAAACTATAGCTACTAAAATACTACTCCCTATTTGTAAAAATAAAAAGCTTCTAGGAAAAATGGATAGTTGGAAGAAATTAAATTTAAAGAAACACCTCACAACATTATACAATGATAAGTTCCAAATGGGTCAATGATTTGGCTATAAAAGGTCACATCATAAACAATTCAGAAAAATATAAAGGAGGAGAATTACTTAAGATTTATGGATATGAAAGAAAGATTGATGGCTAAACAAAGAATAAAGAGGATCACTGACAATAAAATGGATGCTTTCAATAACAAAATTTTAAATTATACAAATTGAATAAATCTGAGATTAAAAGGGAAACAACTGTGAAAAATCTTTGCCGCAAATTTATCATATAAAGGTCTTATTTCCAAGATAAATAAGGAACTGATTGCAATTGACGAGAAAAAGGACAGATTCCTCAATTGTTAAATGATGATCCACTGTTCATTAAAGTACAGAAACACAATGATCCCAAAGGTAGAGGTTTCTTATGCTCTTCCCAGCATCTAGAAGTGCCTTGTATGGAAGAGCCTCTTAACTACTTTTAGGGCCTCAAATATTTCAAGATTCAAGGTTGGCTAGTTAATTCATCATTTATTCATCATTAATGTTATCGTTTTTAATTTATCCTGAAATTCTTTTTTATGATAAGGACAAACTTTTTTTTATTCATTAAGTTATAACTCATTCTACACACTATGGTTTTTAAGTTGTGAAAGAATTCTAGCCTTTGTCATTTAGTGAGATGCTATTTTTCTTTAATCTTCTGCAAGGTATTATTACCTTTAAAATTGTGTAGTTGAATATCCTTTATGTTAATTGTAAATCCACATTAATTTTCAGGTTGTAAAATAACCCATAGATGATTTTTAAAGAGACGCATTATTCATAAAATACTGGCTATAAAGTGTCCATCTTATTATGGAAAATGGAATTAATGTATATTTCTGAAATTTCTGTCAACTATACAGAAAGCAGCTGATCTAAATTTCTCTTTTGTCAATTTGCATTACAGCAGTTATTGATAAAAGAGAATACGACATGAATGTATTATTTATTCCACATTATGGAAAATACAAGATGAAGAAATAATAAAAATGTTTTGGATGATGCACCCTAAGCCAACTACAACCTTGATTTTGAACACATATAAGACCAAGGTTGCTTCAGATTTATATCAGAGAAGGTTTTGCTTCCTATAATACAATCATGGATTTTAAGAGCTAAAAGGGACCTTAGAAGTAATTAAGTGAAGTTGTCACATTTTGCAAAACTTAGAAAGCTAAGAAAGCTTAAGTGACTATCAAAGTTAGGATTTGAATCCAGGTCTTCTGATGCCAATTGTTGGTCCTTAATTTAAGCTTTTGTACAATAAAGTGTTATAGCATAGATAATATTCCATTTTTTTCTTTAAGTGTATTTTTAAATGACTCATATTGTTCTCTAGGTCTTGCACATGGATCTGCATTTGACAGTTGTCACTTAAGCAATTTATCTCAAGTGTTGCTCTTTTTAGAAACACTTTTCAAAAAACAAAACTAAACCAGAAACATAGCCCACAATGTTGTGTTGGGTATAACTGACAACTTGATATTCTATGTATATCAATTTTTCATCTTTTTTAGTGTCAGAATGAATCAGTTTATTTACTCATGCAAAGCTTCACTTTGCACCCTTCAAGGTCAAGTATATATTTCTGAAAGCCAAAAGAAGTGTTTCTCACATGATATCACTTTGAATTAGTAACAATAAACTTCTCAAAAATGGAAATTTTTAGTTGATATGTTGAATGTTGAACTAAATGGAGACATCGTGGACCCAATTCCAAAAGGAAAGAAACTCAAGGAGAAGTTTTGAAAGCATCTTTAAATTTTGGATAAGCAGGTCAGGATGTTTGGAGCTTCTAACATATCAAGCACAGCTACACCAAAGAATTCCTATTCCCTAGGGCAAATTTAGTTGGCCAGAAGAATTATTAAATCTTTGCTTTAGATGTGGAAAGAACCACATCTAAAATAGTCTAGCTACCTCGTTTTACAGGTAAGGAAACTGAGGTCAAATGACTTGTCCAAAATCATATGGGTAGCAAGCAATAGAAACAGGATTTGAACTAAGTTCTTTAACTCTAAATCCAATGTACATTCTGTTATATAATGATGTGTGGAGAGTTGTCTAAGATATGACATTCATATAATGGAGGCAGAAGACTGAGGAATTAAAGGGTTTTAAGGATCCAAGAGATGGGATGCAAGAAAACTATGAACCAGGAATTGATGTTGGAGAAAATGCATGATTACTTGGTGATCTAGAATTGCCAACAACAAAGATGCTTTCCTGTAACTATATAAAAGAGTATGAGAGAAGGAGCAACTAACCTCGGTTATATACCATAAAACTTTAAAATCATAATAGATATTCAATGTAGAAAAAATAATTTTGCCTGAAATTGTGAATTTCTATCACATCTATTTCAGAATACATGTTAAATTTAACATGGAAGCAATAAGATTTTTTTTTATTTGTGTATGTCTTATCCTGATCTTTCCCCTCATCTTCTCTATAGAAAAAGTTCCCTGGACTTTTTTTTTCTTTACTCCTTTGAAAAATCTATAACACTTTCTCAGAGAAGAAATTCAGAATTATGCTAATTTTACTTTAACTTATTAGAGAATTGCAGCATATTTTCATACTGTTGGTAGTTTGCATTCTCTTCATTTGAAACGTGTTTCTTTATATCCTTTGATTATGTATCTACTGGGCAATAGCTCTTGGCACTTGGCATATATTTGTTTAAGTACTTATATGTGTATGTGCATACACATATACACACATCCACATGTAATATATGTGTACATGTTGTATATATGATATGTACATGTATGTCATTAGATATGTTTAATATTGCACATTTGTCCTCTGGTTAACTCTTTACCTTTTACTTCAAATGCATTGTTTTTACTTGTACAAATTCTTTCTACTTAATGCAGTGGAAATTGCCTGCTTCTTTTTCTATTACTTTAGTTAAGGATTTCCTCCTATCTCTAGTTGTGAAAATTAATATTTCCCTTTTGCATTTAATTTATTCATCATGAGCTTTTTAGAAAACATATACTTGGAGTTTGTGGCAATATATTATAAGATGTTGGTCTAAAATTAATTTCTGTCAGATTACTTTCTAATTTACTGACATACTTTACAGAATATCTACCCATTTGTCTGTCTGTCTGTCTGTATTTTGTCTAGTTACTGAGATCACTAAATATATATAAGTATTATATATAAATATTTTATATGTATAATAATTATATAAATTATATATAAATATAAGTTATGTATATTATAATTATAAAATTATATATAAATATAAGTTATATATATATTACATTTATAAAAATTATATATACATATATATAC
This sequence comes from Myrmecobius fasciatus, assembly GCA_023553655.1. NCBI lineage: Eukaryota > Metazoa > Chordata > Mammalia > Dasyuromorphia > Myrmecobiidae > Myrmecobius > Myrmecobius fasciatus. The sequence goes on from JAJPUD010003207.1 coordinate 4,192, forward strand.
ATATGGCTACAAAATATATATTCTGTTACTGAATATATGATTTGTAGCATTATATTTTATAAGAGGTTCAAAATTTCCATTCGATTTAGTTCAATCCAATAAATACTTAAAGGAGTCAGAAAGATTGAAATCTGACCTCAGACTGGTTGTGTGACTCTGGGCATGTCACTTAACTTTGCCTTAATCTATTAGAGAAGGAAGTAGCAAATCACTCCAGTATCATTACCAAGAAATTCTATAATGGGGTCATAAAGAGTCAGACATAACTAAAATGAATAAGAGTAATATTCTAGGTACTGTGTAAAGCTCTTGGTATAGACATTAAAAAAAGATAGCCCCTGCCCTCAAAAATTATATTTCAACTCATTGGAAATATTAGGTGAAGAATAAAAAGTGGTCAGAAGTGACACTGAGGATGTTAACTTTGTGATTAGAAGAATGATAACATCCTTGAAAAGGGGAAATTTTAAAGAGGATTAGGTTTGTGGAAAAATATGAGTTCTGTTTTGGGTATGATGATACAACCATCAAACATGTTGAAACAACTGACTAGGTATCTTGAGGTCAATGGAAATATAGCATCCTAGGTTTGAATTCATATAAAAACCAGTCTTACCCTTAACTCCTATTGCTTCTTTTTTTTAAGTTTATTTATTTTTTAGGGAAAATTCTTTTTAAATTTTTTTAATTTTAATTTTTGTATTAAAGCTTTTTATTTGCAAAACATATGTATGGGTAATTCTTCAACATTGACTCTTACAAAGTTTTCTGTTACAAATTTTCCCCCCTACGCCCCACCCCTCCCCTAGATAGCAGGATATCCACTACATGTTACTTATGCTGAAATACTTGACAAATCGAATATATGTATACATATTTCCACACATCTTGTGCAAGAAAAATTGTATCTACAAGAAAAAAAAATCAGAGAAAGATAAACCAATGCAAGCAAGCATCAATAGAGAGCATGAAAATGTTATGTTGTGATCCACATTTCATATCCCTCTCTCTGGGTGTATATGGCTTTCTTCACTGAACAATTGGAACTGGTTTGAAACATTTCATTTTTGAAGAGAGCCATGTCCATCAGAATTGATCATCACATAATCTTATTGCCGTGTATAATGATCTCCTGGTTCTGCTCATTTCCCTCAGTATCAGTTCATGCAAGTCTCTCCAGGCCTCTCTGAAATCGTCCTGTTGGTCGTTTCTTACAGAAAAATAATACTCTATAACATTCATATACCACAATTTATTCAGCCATTCTTCAATTGATGGGCATCCATTCAGTTTCCAATCCTATTGCTTCTTCAACAGAAGATTCAAATTTAAGCTAAAATATATTAATGTGAGGAAGCAAAGTCTCTCAGGTACATAGATAACCTAATTTATATATGTGTTTGTATGAATGTGCATGTTTATGTTTAAATATATTTATTTATATTTATATACAAATGTGCATGTGCATATATTTATATACAAATAATTATATCAATTGAAATAACAACTGAGGTACTCAATACAAAGAAAATTATTATAATTGTCTAAAATATCTTCGTTGTATAACCATTCAATTCAAATTCAGCAAAGGCACAAGATTGGGACAAGGCGAGGATGGGGTAAAAGTCTGTATGTTTTCAGAATTCTCTAGATTTTATTATTTTGGGTATATGCATGCTTACTTCTGTTCTTTCTGTCTGTCCCTTTCTCTTACTCTCTCTCCCTTTGTTTCTTTCCCTGTTCCTCTTTCTTTCCCCTTTATACTGTCCTTTTATCTTGTCTCTCACCATTTCTCACTCCCTCTTTCTGTCCTCATCTCCTTCCCTCACTTTTTCCCTTCTCTTCTCTATCATCTTTCTTTGTATCTTTTAACCCCCCTTCTTGGCACATGCAAATAATTCTTACATAGTAGCAGCGGCTGATAATAGCTTTTTGATATATTTTATACTATTTACCATCATTCGCATGTCATTTGCACATTTTGTTTACAATGCACACCATGAAAGTGACAAGTTACTGTAGAATTCTAGATTTCCATTTTTGGGGCCATAAATGATTTTTAAGAAAACAGATAACATATTGCCAGGCATTTGGCAGCTTAAAAACTCCTCCAACTCTCATTTCTCCCCAATAAAAACTAGTTCTTTCCCATTGATCAAGGAAGCTGACCTTCAGTAAAAAAAAAAAAGGAGGGTCATACCACATTGGTGAAAGCAGAAGTTATGTCATGCATTAGCATTAACATTTTTATATTGCATTATTGATAATATTTTCTTCTTGGATATTTATATTATTTAAAAACAATAATATGGTCCAGAAAAATGCTTATATTTAACAATCAAATAAAAGTACTTAAACTAGATACATATTAAAGATATTATCCCAAAGCCAACATTTAAATCTCATTTGCTTTTGAAGTGACATTGATTCTTGGAAGATATTCTAGCAAAGCAGATATGCTCAATATTTTGGCATCAATCACCAAAACAAAACAAAACAAAACAAAACAAAAAACAAAGACAGGTATAATGACCCATGTCCTTTCCAACCTTCTTCTACCTCAACTGTGATAGTGGTATATACAGTGTTAGAGAGATCTCTTTGTAGCCATTACACTGTTTAACTCTTGGCATTCTGTACATGTCAATTTTGTCCAAATGCCAAAGACTTCAGATAATTCTGAAGGGACTGATTTGCCTTCATGTAGCCATTTCCTAGGACACGTCACTATATTACATTTTAGTGCTTATAACTTTATTGACAAGATGGCTGTGCTGGAAAAAAATATACTCTGTCAACATTTGTTGCAGAAGATTGCTGTTTAGTCATTTTTCCCAGTCATATTTAACTCTTTGTAACCCCATGTGATGTTTTCTTGCAATGATACTGTAGTGGTTTGCCATTTTCTTCTCTCACTTATTTTGCAGATGAAGAAACTCAGGCAAACAGGATTAAGTGACTTGCCCAGGGTCACAGAGGTAGTAAATGTCTGAAGCCAGATTTGAAATCAGGAATATGAGTTTTCCTGATTTCAGGTCCCATACTATCCACTGAGTTATCTAGTTGTCCCTGCAGATTAGAGGGAATAATTTTCCAAACAAAGGGCTGCATACAAGACTCCTTAAAGATTCCATGGATTAGTTTCAGATAAACCATGGACTTTGATAGGAAATATAGTAATAGTTGCATTTCAATATAATTGGTTTCCTTTGCAATTCTACATTCTACAACTATGAATTTAAAAACAATTTTCTAAGTAGAGATACATAGACTTCCCCATTAAAAAAAATCCATTACATACACAAAGTCGTCTTGCCTTCTCTAAGCTAAATCAGCATATATAGCATGGAAGTGAAGGTAAAAGACTAGAGTTAGGCAGACTTGAGTTTAGATCTTTTCTCTTACATTTGAATTTTAGTGACAATGAACCAGTATTTAATTTCTCAATGCTCCAGGAAACTCTCTAAGACTTAGAGACAAGTTGCTGACTTTCACTGGTCAGGGGAGTTATTGTACTGAAACTTTTTTCCATGGATGCAGTCATAGCTTTGTACCTAGAAATGAAACAAAACAAACAAACAAATAAAAATTTTCATAGAGACTATGGAAGAAATCATATAGACTAGCAAGTCTACATGAATGATTGAATCCAAAATGATATATCAGGGAAAAAGCAGCAACTGCAACAACAGAAGCAGCAGCAGCAACAAAAGCACTGAGCTATTGGTATAAAAGAGAGGCATTTGAGTCCAGGATTACCAAGGTGATATATTCCTGTTTTCTCCTTTGGCGAGATAACCAGTCTAGCACTTTATTCGGTTCAATGCATGGCAATTTTTGAAAGACATTGATAAACTAGAAAGAATCTAAATATGGACAACCAGGATGGTGAAGAGACTAGAGATTATTCCACGTGATGGATGTAGATGGAAATCGGGGTGTTTAAGCAGTAAATAAGGAGATCTTAGGACTGGAGGTAGAAGATTGCTATCTTCCAATTTGAAGGGTTTTCAGGTGGAAGAGAATTCAATCTATTTGATTTGGCTTCAGAAGGCAGAACTAATAGCAATATATGAATATTAGAGAGATTTAAGCTTCTTGACAATATTTTAAGATACGAAACAACTTGTTCCTGATTTAAGAGTCATTTCCAAATCATTTGTCTGTGTACAGTCAAACCTCTGTTTTATTTAGAGCAAAAATCAAAATAAGCACAAAGCTATAAGAATAAAAATGAGAAAAATATATTATGCACAATTAAAACCTTCAATCTCAGATATTTAAACAAGTTTTAGATACTTTAAAATAGGAAATGAATGAAGTATGGGCCACTGACACAGACTTTAATAGTTTCAAACAAAAGTTTACCCATTGTAAAGAAAAAAAACATAACAAAAACTTCATAACAATGAGAGCTGTCCAAATGTGGAATGGGATTTCTCTAGAGATGGCAAATTTTCTGTCATTAGCTGTCCTCTATTAGAGTTTTGATAGGATTGTTTGTCCATTATGTGGGAAAAGCTATTCTTGCCCAGATTTGAACTGAAATAGTGTTCTCTGAAGGCCTTTGTAATACTGAGATTCTGTAATTCTGTGAATTTCAATCACTAAGTAGATTCCCTGGTAGAATACAGAGCTTAGGTTAGTCCAGGTGCATGTCTGAAGCTAAAAATTTAATTCTTTGTTTGATAGCATGGAAAAATATGGGCAGTAAGATGATATTGCTGGATTTATTCCATTTGGAATCAGAAACTACTGGATTTGATTTATGGGTTGACTATAACATTCAAGTTCAATTTGAAGAAAACACAGGAAGATACTGTAGAGATGAACACTATAATCAACCATAAGATGAATGGTCAAGTGACATAAATATAACAATGATGTATATGTAACAGTGTATCCAGAAATAATCTTTTTTTTTGGAAAGAGAGAGAGAGAGAGAAAGAGAGAGAGAGAGAGAGAGAGAGAGAGAGAGAGAGAGAGAGAGAGAACTCTGATAAGAAATTGATGGCTAAATAAAAAAAAAAAAAACTATTTCTGTTCATTCCTATGCCACTTACATTATTGTAACTGATCAAGTAATCATCTTTTTTATCAGGCTGAACATCTATTTAAACATTAGTTAATAGTATTTGGTTTCCTGTTTAATTAATTTTCATATATTTTGCTTTTATCTTGTTTATGTTTATGTTTATATTTATATTTCTTTCCCTTCTCTTAGGAAGTTACCTCTTATAAAAAATACATTAGACCATCCCCCAAAACAAGGGGGGAAATGTTTGAGCAAAATCAATCAACATACACAAATCTGATATTATGTGAAGCATTCAACACTCATCCACTCTGCTCCCTTTACTTTGCAAACTGGTAGAAGTATTGTCTGCTTATGTCCCTATTGAAAGACAAACTTTGGTCCATTTGGCCTCCATTGCTTTGTGTTTATTGTTCCTTCCATGAGCACTGTTGCAATAAATGTGTATATTTGTGTATAATGATTTCCTGGCTGTTTATTTTACTTTGTATCACTTCAAATCATGTTCATTATTTTTATGATATAATAATATTCCATTATATTCACATATCATCATTTGTTTGTTAGTAGAATCGGACTTCAAATACAATTCATTTAACTAAATATTTATCACATGTCCAGTATTAAAGGAATTGAATCAACTTCTGATTATACAAAGGGAAAAATGACAGTTCTTAAGGAAATTATAATACAGTAAGTGTATGAAATCTGTATTTTCATAAGAACTTCTGGAAGTCATAAATAGTGTCATATACTGGTAATTCAGATAAAAAAATAAAACAGTCTGTGATTTAAAGACTAGCGTTTTACTAGGAAGAAAGATAAATAAATAAACATAAGCTAATTTGAGGAGGACTTAAGTGCTAAAATTACAGGGATAAAGAAAGGATTCCTGTAGGAGGTGACATGTGAGTTAAATCTTGAAGGAAGCCAACCTTTCAAGGATGCAGAAAAAAGAAGATGAAAGCATAAACAGCCTACAAAAAAAGCTGGATGATAAGAGCTAGTATGTGGAATTTGAGAAAAAGCATACAACACAATTTGGCTGTACTAATGTGTGAAGCAGAATGTTGTGAAATCTCTGCAAAGCCAAACCGGTAAGGGCCTTAAATTCCAAGCAGAAACATTTGTACCAGTCTTAGAGGCAATAGATTTGCACTAGAAATTACTGAGCAGAAGAATGAATTTATCTGACTTGTGCCTTTGGATGATAGACCTATTAGAGAGAATGAGAATCTAGAACTAGGAAAGGAGAAAAAATTAAGAAGCAATTGCCCAAATCCAAGTAGAAGATGAATAGGGCTTCCTCTAGGGTGATGGGCATGAGAGTGGTAAAAAGGCAAAGAGCAAGAGATTTTCTGTAGGTACAATTAACAAGGGCAACTTGGTGATGCAATGGATGGAAGTCTGGTATCATCTTCCTGAATTCAAATCACTTACTAGCTATGTCACTTGATCCTATTTGTATCAGTTTCCCTATCTGTCCAATGAGCTGGAGAAGGCAATGGCAAATCATTTCAGTATTTTTGCCCAGAAAAACTCAAATGAGGTCAGGAAGAATCAGATGTGACTGAAAAATCTGAATGATGTAAATGACAAAGGGAAATAATTACACCTGAGGGTAATAACTGCAATGGCAAACCTCTTTATCTATAACTAAGAAATAGCTAACATGGATCAAAATTGTTCTGATTTTCTGGCAAAACTCAGAATTTTTAAACTAATTTAATGAATTGCTTTCAGGAAGAAAAGGAATAACTCATTATTTATGTTGTTTTCAGTATTACATTTCCAGTCTCTTCCTTTATGACATGATTTCCTCAAGCCTCTTAGTCCTATTGGTCTCCTAAACATAGGGATATATCAGATTTCGAATTATTTCAAGATCTGTTGGAGTTCACCATAGGCTCTGTAATGACTGTCATTATGTTTTCTTCCTAGCTGTGCTCTTTTTTAGGAGGATTTTTAAACTGATGTCATTTATAAACCTTAAATTTATAGCAGACCATAATGATATTATCTTGGTAGAAGATGACATATAATGGTGTTATTAGCTTATTTTGCTTCCTAGGGTATCCCTCTTTCTGAGTACAAAACTTAGTCAGGCCCTCTATACTGTTTAGATCTTAGTAGAACCCTTGAGGCTACAGTTTAAGAACAACTCCTATACTCATACCCAAGACCTTTCTTCTTACATTAGTAGAATATAAACTTCTTGAGAAAAGTGAGTCTTTTTTGTTTGCTTTTCTTTATTTTGGACTTTGTTTACAGTTATCCTTTGTTCATAATGACCTTCCCATCACTGTTTCAACATATTGCAGGTCAGCAACTAAATGGGATTTTTTTTTTGGGGGGGGGTTGCAGAACCTATAGATGGCACTCAAAGGACAATAGATGACATAGAACAAGTTTGTAATCTTAGAAATGAATACAATATGTATATAATATTGTATAATAATAATATCAACATATTTTATCTTTTAATACCATTATAATTCAGAGTTCTTTTCTGGTATAAAGGGAGGTCCAAAAATTTTAACAAAGATTTTCTATATTCCAAAGGCATCATGTCCTTAACTATCCCAATATCCACAATGTAGAAAGGATAACTGTGCTCATGACTTGTTATAGTGCCTTAATCAGAAAAATTGCTTAATAAAGTGCGTCAGTATTAAGATTCACTCCAACAACTCTTAATGACACTGGTGCATTAAGTCCACAAAGGTATGTCTAGTTTTTATTCCGAATTGTTATAAAAGTAATCCTTTTGCTTACTATCTTCCTGGAAGATCCAATTGATGTTTTTTTTCCCTTTCAGCTAATCAACTCATCTTTAACCAAAGCATTTTTATTTTTTCTATTCATTTGAATATTCATTTAAATTTTTTTGAGTTCTAAATTGTTTTTTCCTTTGTCCCCTCCTCCTCCCATTGAGAAAGCGAGCAATATGATACACATTATACACATAAAGTCATGCAAAACATTTCCATATGAGCTGGGTTTCAAAAAAGCAAGAAAAGGGGCAGCTAGGTGGCTCAGTGGATAGAGCACCAGCCCTGAAGTTAGGAGGACCTGAGTTCAAATCTGGTCTCAGACACTTCCTAGCTGTGTGACCCTGGGCAAGTCACTTAACCTCAATTGCCTTAGCAAAAAGCAAATACTACTACTACTAATAATAATAATATGCTTCAACCAACACTCAGTGTATTAGTTCTTCTCTCTTTAGTAGTAGATAATAATTTTCATCATTTGTTCTTTGGAATTGTCTTTTTTGCAGTTACAATGTCTTCATTGGCCTAGATTCATCTGGGTTTGTTTCTTCTAGGACATTTTGACTGTATGAGGCAATCTGATGTTGAATGTGGTCAGAAAAGGTAACTCAGAGGCTTGCTGACTCCCTGGAAGACCATTTCTGCAGGATTGGGACAAGAAACAATTGGGAAGTAGCTTTGCAATGGAGCAATTGGGAAGATTATTTCAGGCTGGATCAGGCAGGTTGGTTGGTCATTTGGCTATTCTCTAGAAGCAGCATCTTTGCTAGATGAGCCAATCTACTTTTTTCCCTCGCTTCATTTTTTGAAGGGCAACTATGGTGTTTTTCCACCCTCAGCCAATGGCTAGACTGAGTGATTCTATGTTCTCTTCAGTTGAAATGTTAGTATGGTTTTCCTGCACCCTTTCTATTGTGCTCTTTTAGCTAGAGTAAGGATCAGGAAACAATTAGCTCCTAAATCAGTTTTCTGACCCCAAGCAGGGCAGCACCTTTAGCTTATTATTGGAAAAATCTTTTTTCCTTTTGGCTTTCTCTTAGCTCCACAGCTGGTTGTTTAATCTCTCAAGGAGGGATGTGGAAGGAGCCTCTCCTTTTGACAAGTGGTTCTTAACTCCAGTCTCATAGCTCCAAGAGCTATTCCACATTGCCTTAGGGTGATTAGTTTCAGTTCAATCATTTTAACTTTCCATATTCCTTTGTGTATCTTATATGGAGACAAGGAAAAAGGTGTGAATGTGGGTATGTTCATTGTCATACTAATTTTTATATATAATTTAAATATTTGTCTAGTGAATATTTGTTTGCCATCTGATGTTTTTCCCCTTTACCTTTCAAAACCTGTTTTTTAATAGTCTTTGTAGACCATCAGCTTTTGCTGTTCTCAGTGGGGACCCTCAACCTCCTACCCATCTCTACAAAAATGTGTGTTGAATTGAATAGAACAAACTACTGAGAAATAAGTGCACCATTGACCTTCTTTATTAATATCCCCTAAATTCAATATCTCATCCTTCACTGGCCATTGGATTGCTTTATTCATCAGCCATGGATTGCTGGATAGATTATTCCTCTTCCCTTTCTTTAAGTTGTCTCTTCAGACCCTCTTGAATTTTCTTTTCATGCTCATCCTCTTGGCTTTTCCTTCTGAGTTGCATAAAAACATTTTTACATGCACAATCTGTATTTCTGTCAAACAATATCTAGAAATAAATGGATCTCATTTTATAATAGTATGATAGCAGCTCCCATAGAAGAACTGTAGAATATCTGTAATTCCAACACATGTGAATTATAATAGTTTCATTAATCTTATCTTACCAATATTACAAATAAAAAGTATTTTCTGCTAATTCATCCTACTCAATTCATTTTAATAGAGATAACCAAATGACATAGTAGAATATAGTGACTAGAGTTAGGAAGATCAGGCACTGACTAGATATGCAATCCCAGGAAAATCATTTGAAGTCTGCCTGTTTTGGTTTACACAAAAGGATATGTAAGATGAGTATCATGGTACCTGCCTCAGGATTGGTGTAGATCAAGGGAGGTAATATTTGTAAAGTGTTTAATACAGCACCTGATATATAGTAGGCACTTAATAAATACTTGTCCCTTCCCTTTAATTAGCTCTTGGAAAGGATTGGGAAGCATTAAAAACAATAATTATCCCCCAAAATGTATATATTAAAAATAAAATTTGTTATCTCTGCTATGGGAAAAATATCTTCTCTTTGAAGCCATGTGATACTTAACTGCTGGCAAAATAAATCTACTGCAATGAGGAATCATAAAGTAAGAAAAACCTAGGTTTTATTACACTTAAGCATAAGCTCAGATCTCAGATAAAAAAATAAAGCTGAACCTAGACTAGGATTCTAGCAAAGGCTCATGGACAAAATTACATCAGAGTGACAGAGAAATAATTACTTTATAAATTGCATTTTTTTACTTAGGCTACAAAAGTTAAGGAAAAGACAAATTCATAATCCCATGATTCCTTAGATATAAAAGTTGAGGAGCAGAGAGGTGATGCAGTTAGAGTACTGATCCTGGAGTCAACAGGACCCAACTAAACTCTGACTTTAGAAACTTGACAGTTATTACTTATGTGACTCTGGGCAAGTCACTCAACTCACACCATTTCACCAAAACAAATTGAATAAACTTAGTTAAAGTCATAACCTCTAAGAAAACAAATAAAGTTAAAGTTGCTATAAATTAACTAAATCAATTATAGAGTAAACTACATTTAGAGATTTCACAAATAGGCTAAAAGAGAAAGAAGAGATTTACATTTTACTAAATAATCAGAACAGCTGAGAATCTTACTCTGACTCCTTATCTATTGCATGTTTAAAGCTCCCGAAATTTTGACATATCATGGGACAGATTTCAGGCAGCTTAATAACCTCTTAACTAGAAGAAAACTCCTTGATCTTTCCTATTACTATTCCCCATGTCAAGTTTTGATCATCAAGTGAGGTTAATATTAATGAAAGATAGACTTTTAATTAGCCAAAAGTTATTAGAGGAGACCTTGAGCCTAGAATAGTAAAAAAAAAAATAAAAAACTTAAAAATTCCCTTAACATCTTTGGGTGCTATTTTATTAGTGAACTCCTTGGGTATTACATCATGATGAATACAGAACTTGAGTGTGTCCTGTTGCTTCTATAGCAAAATGCAAAATCTTTTATTTGGTTTTATTCTTCAAAATCTGACTCCAGTCTATTTTTTTCTGTTTCACTATGTCATTTCCCTCCAGTCATTCCACTACTAGCCAAACTGCTCTAGTTGCTGTTCCTCTTTTGGAATATTGCATCTCTTGCATTTGTATGTTTACATAGGTTATTCACCTCATCTCCATACCTGAAATGTACTTCCTCTCCATCTTTTAGAATCATTAACTTTCTTCAAATATCAGCTCGAGTGAAATCTTTTATAAGGATATCTTCCTGAACTTACCCCCATGAACCAAAGCCTCCCAGAGACTACCTTGAATTTATTTATTTGTTAATGGGTTCTGACTTCCAATAAAATATGAATTCCTTCAGGTTAGGAACTGTTTTTATTTCTCCATTGCCTAGGACAGTGTTTAATACATAATAGTGGGCTGAAACAAGTATGAAGAAGTCTATTTTGCTTAATGGTATTCTGCATAGGGTTACCTTTATTTAAGACACTCTTGTTTTGGATAAAAACAAGACTGATATCTTTTTTAAAAAAAAAGATTATTCTGAAGTTACCTTCTTAGCAAGAACCAGAAAATCTTAGAATCTCAGAACTGGAAAGAAAATAAATTTCAATGAAGGATGTTGCTGCATTCCTCAGCTAAAACAAACAAAAGAAATATGTTCATTAGTTTAGAGGAGATATTCTAAGTCAAAGCAATGATGTAGTTTCCTCTAGAGACTTGTTGCTGCTCACAAGTTCAATGAGGAAAATACAGCCAAAGGAGGCACAGGAGGGAACTTTGGTTTTTCAGGAAAATGGTTTCTTTGGCTTGAACAGAGGCAGCATTTAAACCTAGATTTCAAGCTTTGGAATAATATCATCCACATTTTTGTGTGTATTGACATTTTTGGTATTTCTTTTTATTTTAATTTATGAGTACATGACTTTTTTATATATTTCATCTCATTGCTAAGCAATAAGTGATATTTAAGATCCAAAATGCCTCATCCTTATGAGTGGTTGATTTGTATAAATGGAAGCACACTACTGGAGGGTTAAGAGCTAAACTGCTGAGTAAGGAGTGGAAGGGAATATTCTCCCACAACAATATTATTTCCAGGATCCTAAGAAAATTAAAATATAATAACATGATGGTGGTCCTCAACCTGCCCATATAAGAACAGATTGGAGTTTCAGTCAGCTCAGGAAGTGAAGAGATATCTACAGGCATAGTGTAATAATAGAGACTCTATAGTATGGAAGACCACCCCATAATGCATTACATTGGTAAGGGTCATGACTCTGCCTCATATTAACAGAATACTCTCTGATTTCTTTGTCATTTTAGCTCTGAAATTTGTCAACTATAGAGTGTAGTTGAGAGAAACCTGTGTTGCTGTTCAATTATTTTTAATATTGCATATTATTATATATATTATATGCTATATATGTACAATTATATTATTATATACAATAATATATATGCATTATATATATGTTGCGTACATATAATGTATATATATGTGTTATATTATTTATGTTATATAATCATTATATATATACATATATATATGAATATATATAATAAAATATGTTATATTTTCTGATACTTTGTGACTTCATTTGAGGTTTTCAGGATAAAGATCCTGGAGTGGATTGCCATTTTCTTTTCCAGCTCATTTGACAGATAAGGAAACTGAGGCAAACAGATTTAAGAGATTTGTCCTGGGTAGTAAGTGCCTGAGGCCAGATTTGGAAGATGAGTCTTTCCCATTTCAGAACCAGCATTCTATCTACTGCACTGTCTAACTGGCTCTCAGAAATATCTAACTAATATTCTTTTCTGAATTAAAGGTGACTTCCTTCAGTTTGGAACTCAATCAATCAAGTTACCTGTATATTTTATTTGTATGTACCTACCTGATTGGAGACTTAAAGTAATGAAGGGATATGTGCCCCATAGCAAAAGCATTAGCTTCGAGTTGACTTCTTCTTACTCAAATTTGAAACCTCTGACTTTTCCTATTCTATACTCTTAGGCTTATCCTTTACACTTAAATGTTTCTCTCCTTGTTCCAAAGACCTTTCAGTCTCCTGGAAATCTTAGCAAGTCCATATTATTTCTGTTTTGGCCAGAAACCTTGAGTGTCTTCCCCTCTCAGATTGATTGACTTATTCATTCATTTATTTATTTGTTTGTTTTTGACTAGGTGAAAGACACACTTTTTGCTTTAATTCTTACTTAGCCTTAATTGCTGAATGGTTGTGATATCACCTAAATAGAGACCTGTTATAGACTTCAGCTTAAAAATGCAAGGACTCCAGAGTCACCTTCAGTTGTCCTGATCTATATCTGGCCACTGGACCCAGATAGCTCTGGAGGGGAAAGTGAGGCAGGTGACTGTGCACAGCCCTCCCTCACTTAAATCCAATTCATTTGCCTGTCATGGTATCATTTCCTTCTTGCTATTCAAGGTCCTCTTAGAGAACAAAAGACAAAAAGCAAAAACAAAACAAAACAAAACAAACAAAAAACAAACAAAAAAATCCATACTATTTCACATATAAAACTGAAAAAGAATTTAAATGATTTGTCCAGGATGACACAGCTAGTAAGTGATTAAGGCAGAATTTGAACCCAGATTTTCCTGATTTCAATTGCATTGTACATTGTACATTCAATTCCATGTACATTGTTTATTACTCATCAATAATATCTCACAAACACAGATACACACCCCTGCTTAGTAACATATACATACCTGCAGGGAAAAAAAAACATGCAATTCACTCGGTTGCAAAGAACATAATAATGTCTTAAATGTTCTCCAATTAAGTATATTTCTTTCATATATTAAGACCATGAAATATTCCCTGTTCCACAAAATAACATTAGAAAGTGAACCCATTGAGGACAGAGACTCTATTTTTGCCTTTCTTTTTTATCTCCAGGATAGTCATTTCTTTACTTAATATTTCTTGACTTTTTGACAACATAATTTTTACTTTCTGATCTTCTGATGCTCAATTTTAAATAAGCATAGGTTTGCTAAATGTCTTTTCTGTATCAAGTATTGGCTGAATGTAAATGAAACAGGGAATGAAATCTAGTTAAGTCTTCAAGATGCTCTTATTCTTGAATAACATTGTTTTGATTGTATCAGACCTCCAAACACAGAGCTTTCTAAATGAGATTTTTAATCATTCTAAAGATTTTTTTAGTCTACTTCTTCCAAGAACCAAGGCTATATTTCACACAAAGGTCAACAAAGAGATGTATTGTAGGCAAACAGACTTCAATATTTTATCACTGATTAATTGAATGGGAAAAGGAAAAAAAAGATATTGCTAAAGACATAAGAGACCAGGAAAGAAATTGGCTGGCCAATTGGTGAAAGTGAGGGGTAGTCTATGGTCAATGGATAGCTTACTGGTATACACATGATTTTAAAGAAAAGCTGTCAACTCTTGTTTATTAAGATGTAATAAATGAAAAAGACCCAGACCTCTTTGGAATATCTTATCATAATGGTTAAGTGGGATTTAAAAATATACTTTTAATTCTCTTTATGAATATGTTACCATTTTAAAAAAATTTCTTAAACAGTATTTTCCCCAATTTTGGGTTAAGACAATTTTTTACATTTTTTACAAGATTGTTTTTACAAGATTTTGAGTTCCAAGCTTTTCTCCCTCTCTCATTACTCTCCTCTCTTTCAAAAATGGCAGGCACCTTGATGTAGGTTATGCATGTGTTAGCATGTGAAACATATTTCTGTATTAGTCAGTTGTGGAAAAAAGAAAAAACCAAAAGGAAAAAAAATGAGAAAATAAAGTAAGTGAAAAAAAATGTTTCAATCTGTACTCAGAGTCCAATCATTTCTTGATCCGCATATGGATAGCATTTACCTTTTTGACTCTTTTGTACTTCTCTTGGATCATTATATTGTTGAGAAGAGCTGAATCATTCGTAACTGATCATCAGACATTGTTGCTGATACAATGCATACATTTTCCTGATTCTGCTCATTTCATTTTGTGTCAATTTGTATGTCTTTCCAGGTTTTTTTTCTGAAATTTGCTTTTTCATTATTTCTAATTACACAATAGTAGATAGATGGATAATTAGATGGATAGATAGAAACTTAGAAAGATAGAATACATTCATATACTACAGCTTGTTCAGCCATTCTGCAAGTGATAAACATCCCCTGAGCTTCCAATACTTTGCCACTGAAAAACATATTGCTATAAATAATTTTGTACATGTGGGTTTTTTCCTCTTTTCTTTGTTCTTTTTGAGATACAGACCTAGTAGTGTTATTGCTGGATCAAAGGCTATATAAAGTTTGGTTATCGTTTGACACAATTCCAAATTGTTTTCCAAAAGAGTTAAATCAGTTTACAAATCCACCAATAATGCATTAGTGTCTCAATTTTCCCACATTGTTTCCAACCTTTATCATTTCCCTTTTTTTGTTTATATTAGCCAGTCAGACAGGTATGAAATTATTATCTCTGAATTGTTTTAATTTGCTTTTCTCTAATCAAAAGTGATGGAGTATTTATTCATATGCCTAGAGAAAGCTTTGATGTCTTCATCTGAAAATTGACTTTTCAAATCCTTTGACATACCAGTAGAGAGATGACTTGTATTCTTATAAATTTGACTCAGTACTTTATATGTGCTCTGAAATGTGGGAGTTCTGGTGTTAGCCTGCTCCAAAGTCTGGAGCTCAGGATATACCACTAGTTTGCTGAGATGGGACTTACTGCTGACTGAAAACAAACAAACAAAAAACTACCCACTGCAAAGGGGGAAATAAAGTTCCAGACCCGCCTTTTCTACATGTGGATGAGAAGGGTGTGAACATCTGCTGAAAATTCTATCAACGAGAATTCTCAAGAGTAAAGAAGTCATAGTGAGTGGGTTACTTGAGTAGTACCAATGATTCAATGCTGAAATGATTCAATCATCTGAGAAACACAGGAACACTTACCAATTTAACTTGCTTGGTCAGTAACTAGCTGAGAGTAAGGGTAGGGCAGGGATGATCCATCAGGGAGTATAGGTTTAAAATTGGAGGCAATAGAAGATTGAACTAAGAGCCATGAGAAAACTGATAGGGACAGAAAGGGCCAGAAGGTAGTTTTAGCCTTGAGCAATAAGGGCAGACAGAATAGATAATTCTGTTCCAGAGAGAGAAAACAATTTTTCAGTCAAAGTTGGAATAAACAAAATAGTTTGTCCCAGAGAAGCTACTTTAGGTGAGGAGAATGGTCTCTTTTTTTGTCGGCCTTGCTCCTTTTTCTCTGCTTCTAATAGTAACCTAGAGATGGCTGAAATGCAATTTTACTTTTATTTTCTTGGGTTGCAGAAGGAAGACTGAAAGGCCTGAGGTTATCTGTAATTGTGATCAATCACAGAGCCCGCTCTTGGAAAGAGATTTTCAGTTTCCTCAGTTTAAGAAATCTGTAAGGAAATGGGGTCAAAGGACTCAAGCAAGCTTCCAATAATGTAGCAGAAAAGCTTAGGAGGAGTGACAAAATCAGAAAAATGTCATCTAACCCCAGCTCTCACTGTAAGGCCCCACACTCTGCGAATTATTAACTCTATTTTCCTACTCTGAGAATTTTACCAATATCTCTTGGTTGATTTCCTGGCAAAATGGCAAGCCACATTAATGTCGACAACACTCTGTCCAATATAGTGTATCTCACCAGTGTAATGCACGGAGCTTTTTATATAATCTGTTCTCTGCAGTCAGGCTTGAAAATGCAGAAATGAATCTCAGAGCAGGTTTTCAGATATATTTCCAATTATCTGTTAAAGTATCAAACTTCAGTGGACCAAATTCCACTTTCTCTGTGGAATCATCAAATGAAGAACAATTCTGATACATAACATAAAGATGTATGTGTTTTAATAAACAAAGGCTTAAAAAAGATATTAAGAAACATTGCTTCTGTTTCTATATGCTTAGGCATAAATTCTGCCCAACCCAACTCTATAGTGGATAGAGAGAATTTTAGGGAAGGAGAGTTGGTAAAGGTCTGTTCCAATGATTATGCTTGTAGGTGGAAATTGTGACCTAACATAATGGGATAGAAAGAAAGGAGATATTAGAGCAAAGTCCTGCTTAGAAAAATAAATTACTTCTAAAGAATGTTCTAAAAATTAGAATCTTTGGATCCACCTCAGTAAAAAGCTCTATTTTCTTTAAACCTTTAACCTGAATCATAAAAAGTTCTTGGATTTAGAGCTGACAAAGACCTTAGATGATATCTAATTGAAATCCCTAATTTTATATATGAAAAAATGAAGGCTGGAGAGATTAAGTGACCTCCTCAAAGAAACATAGGTAATAAGGATCAGCGGGGGGATTCTAAAGCCTGTGTCATTTTATTTCAGAGGCAAAGTTCTCTCCAGTGTTCCATTTTATCAGAAAAGTAATGACAAAAGGCTCTTGGATTTAGAACTAGAAAAGATATTGTAGATCCAGACTAACTTCCCCCTTTTAGAGAGAATGAAACTGGATCCCAAAGAAATTGACCCCCTTCGTGCCTCTTTTATCTCTGTCTCCAGTTATAACTATTCAATAAAATAATTATATATAATTAAGCAATATAATGACATAGTTTTTGTATAACTACATATATAATTATATATATATATATATATATATATATTACACACACACACACACACACACACACACACACACACACATACACATTTATTCCAGATTGGTTCTAACATTTACTTCTCCCTGAAAGCACAAAACACTTCAAATAGATGGGCTTAACTTTTCAGGACATAGTTATACTATTATATAATTGTAGGGCTCACCTTGCATTAAGGAGGATTACTGTCATCTGTACTTGCAGACAGAAAGAGTAACAAGTAGGTTGGAATTAGGAATGACAGAAATGTATTCACATAATCTCATATACCAGTTTGATGTCACTTTTGAAAAATTATTCAAGTGTCTTTCCTATGGATTTTTTTTATTAAAACATAAGAAGAGCTAATGTATTTTCAGTAAGACATATAATTTTCTTTATGGGAAGATGTAGACAAGAGTATCTCAGAATAAATGCTAGCAATCTATATGGTTGGAACAATTGGAAGAGAATTCATGTCATCAGAAATGAATTACATATTGTATATTTCAAATGTGAGAAATTCTTTTTTTTTTTTTTTTTGCTGAGGCAATTGGGGTTAAGTGACTTGCCCAGGGTCACACAGCTATTACGTGTTTGAGACCAGATTTGAACTCAGGTCCTCCTGACTTCAGGGCTGGTGCTCTATCCACTGCGCCACCTAGCTGCCCCAAAATGTGAGAAATTCTTTAAGCATAACTCAGGTTTGTTTTTGTTTTTAAATTGAGAACATACTATATGGTCATCATCATGTTAGGTACCAATAGGGTTCCATTTTTCCTGCTCTGAAATCTACTCAAAATGACCTTGTATTAATTTTGCACATCTTTAAAGATGTGCAAAATTAATACACTTTTTCATTTTCATCTCTTACTTCTAGCACAATGTCTGACACGTGGTTAGAGCTCAATAAATGATTGGAAATTTATATGGCATAGTATTTGATCCATTAAACTTTCCAGTCTATTCTGGGAGTAAGAGAGGAGGGAAATGCCCTAGAAACAGTTAAACAAAAACATATACTTGTACATGGTCAGTCATCAATAAGAGCAATTCTGATAGCCAATGCAAGTTCAGAGAAAGGTAGATAAGTGGGACCGGAGCACTTTGCAAAGTCCTCCAGCAAATAATGGCATTTGCCTGGTGCTCCAGAGGATGAATATGATATAGATAGGGGAAGGGAGAATCTTCCCACACTTCCATTCTCCTTGGACTTTACTTCAGTCGACACAATCAGCTTTCTTGTTTTACTAACTAATCAGCTTTCCTCATGTATAACAATCCATTTCCTATTCCTGCATCTTGTACTTTCTGTTCCCCATTCACAAAGTGCTCTATTTTGCACCAACCATTTGGAATCCTTGGGCTCCTTCAAGTTTCAGGTCAAATCTGACTTTTGCAGAGCCATGGCCTATTTCTGCCCCTAGCTGTTGCCATTAAAATTTGTCTCCCATCTACTCTCTCTCTCTCTCTCTCTCTCTCTCTCTCTCTCTCTCTCTCTCTCTCTCTCTCTCTTTCTCTCTCTGTCTCTCTGTCACTCTCTCTTTTTCTCTCCACCCCCTTCTCTCTCTGTATCTGTCTTTCTCTCTCTATTTCTCTCTCTGTCTCTCTCTCTGTCTCTCTCTCTATAGTTAGATAGATAGATGTATATATTACCTTTGTACCTAGGTACATCTTGTCTTCCATCTACTCTGTATATAGGGTAGCTAGATGGCACATAGATAGAGCATTGAGTCTGGACTCAAGATCTGAATTCAAATCCAGCCTCAGACACTTATAAGTTGGGTGACCCTTAACAAGTCACTTAACCCTGTTTCCCTCAATTTCCTCATCTGGGGGTGGTTTCAAGAAAAAACAATAAAAAATGAACCAACAAAATGTCAAGAGGTACCACAAGAACTAGGTCCACAATAACAAAATCTTGTAACAATGATCTACTGTCCAAATCTTAGCTTCTCTGATCATTACAATGATCTAAGACAATTTCCAAGAGCTCATGATAGAAAAAGAAATGCTCTGCACTATTATGTGAGCATGTGTGTCGCAGATAGAGGCAAGCAACTACTTGAAATACTGTTATCTTAGGTTATATAAAGTTTAAATTCTAGAAGGGAGATGAACCTGGCATTTATGATCTTCCATTTCACATAGCAAGGAGATGCATTTAAATCAGTGTTTCATTAGTAACACTCCTCACTTAGTGCTTAAATATTTAATATGAGCAAGTGACTATTTCATTTGGCAATTATGGGTAGAAATATTCTCTCACAGGAGACCCCAAAATGGAAAATGATGGTATATGTCATGAGCAAATTTATTAGAAAACGTTTTATCCATGCCCTTACCTGAGAAGCAATGTTCCAAATGGTTAAAGCATTTTATTGAATTACTTCTTTTGAAAATAGTAATTTTAAAATGTTCATGTGATTTCCTTCCTATCATATATAAGCACAAAAATATTATAAATATCATTCCTTTAATAAAGTAAAAATAATAATAATTCACTTAAACATTTAATGAAAATTAACAATGATATGAATGATACTTTAGAATTCTTTTTTTTTCTTCTTTGGCATCCCATCCAACTATGGATATGACTGATAGTTGGGGAGCCAATGGATAATACTGGTAGTCTAAGAACTCATACAATCTCACAGGAAGTAATCTAATCACATAATAAAATCCTGCTAACTTAAAAGGAACTAAAAAGGCAAATAATTTTCCTAATCTACCTTCTCTCTTTGTCAATTCATAGTGAATATGGTTTCATTATCTCTTAAATTGATATAAAATAGCAGTCTGAACAGAACTTACTTCTGTGTCTACTTACTTGGATCCCTTTGGAATAGAATCACAGCAATGGATTGTGCTGATTCTGAGTTTCAAGTCAGTAATTATGCTCAGGTGAGGGATAAGTTGTGAAGGTTGAACAGATATAGGAAATATTTAGAGTAGGGATAAGGACTGGATTTGTGATTCCATTAATCAGAAGAACTCACGAATGAGGAAGCTCTTTCTACCATCTTATATCAGCACTGTTCCTACAATTTACAGACTTGTCTGTAACAGACTTGTCTAGAGCATAATGCCATGGTCATGCAAACAGCTGTTTCAGAGCAAGGGCTGAAACTCAGGTCTTTCTTATTCCAAAACCAGCTTTCTATCTCTATACCACACTCCCTGTTTAGTACAACTAAATTAAAGAGAGTGTCCCTCATTCCTACCTCTGATTTTTTTTTAATTTGATTGTACTAACAACAGGAAATATGATACAGAACAGGGCTTCTTAAATTTTTTTCCGCTCATGACCTTTTTTTGCCCAAGAAATTTTAACGTGACCCAGGATATGTAGGTATATAAAATAGTTATTCAAAACAAACATTTACTGATAATAAATCATTATTTTGTGACCCCAGCCCTTAGTCTTGAGACTCCACATGGAGTTGTGACACAGTTTAAGCAGTTGGGATGTAGAAGTAGAGAGCTGGTTTGGAGTCACAAAGACCTGAGTGTAACTATTCCATTTGCCAATTATGGGTAGGAATATTCTCTCACAGGAAACCCCCAAATGTAAAATGATGGTGTATGTCATGAGCAAATATATTAGAAAATGTTTTATCCATGTCCTTACCTGAGAAGCAATGATCCAATGGTTAAACCACTTTATTGAATTACTTCTCTTGAAAATAGTCATTTTAAAATGTCCATTTGATTTCCCTGCTGTCATATATAAGCACAAGATATCATAAATATCATTCCTTTAATAAAGGCATTTCATCCAACCATGGACATGACACATGCTATCTGTACGACTATGACCTTAAGCTCTAGGATGTTTGTGAGACTCAAATAACATTATGTATGTAGCAAAAGCTAAAGATTTACATGAATGGTGGTTAATAGCATCATCATCATTATCATCTTCCTCCTCCTCCTGATCCTCCTCCTCCTCCTCATCATCATCTCTCCAAGGTAGGGCATTATAACAGGCTTGGTTTTTTTGACTATACAAGTTCCTAGAAGATGAACTGAATTATGGGGGATTTTTGGGAAATCAAAGGTAGGGGACATCCAAATACTACTAAATGTTAGAGTTTAGAAAGAAATGCTTTTTTTTCCCTTGATGGCTAAGCTTGATGGCACTGGTTACTAAACTGAGACTGCAGTCCAATATTCTTAAACTTTCATTCTCAGCTGCTATTTGTCCACATGAAAGTCAAGTCAGAAGAAGAGACAAGAAAATTTAGGCTCTTCTTGATAATGGAGACTTGACAGTTTTGAGAAGTGATGCTCTGTACTTTCTGGGCAGTGTTCCTATTAGACCAGATTTTCAAGGTCAGTCCCAGTCTTCATTCTTTAAATGTCACTTCGGCAATAATCACTTTCAATTTTCTTTCAGAGTCCACAAACAAATCTATCCAATGTAATCCATTCAGATTAGTATCACACTCGGAGATGCATTAAATATCAAACTTTATTATCTTACATTTGGCACAACCTCTTAAAAGTCAGAAAAAGACCATACATCTGCCTAATCCAAGCTGGACACTTTTTAGATGAAGATACTGAAAAGGGAAAAGATTTGCTCATAATCTCAAAACTTTGAATAAAGTTCCAGAATCAGAACCCAACTTTTCTTCTTCTGAATCTAAAACTCTTTCCATATATGCTCTAATTTGTGATAACTCACCTCATTCTGAATGCTGAAACTCCGTCATCTTTTGACACCATTAAAGAATAGCACATCCTTCTTACTCACTGGCTGTTCTTTCTCCAAATCCATAAACAGGACAAGCTTAGCTTCCATACAGCTTTTGTTTATGTTGATTTACGTCAATTTTTTCCCCTTTATGGTCCTTCTGTGAAGAAA
>JAJPUD010003207.1:26808-45436 GCA_023553655.1 Myrmecobius fasciatus
TTGATTTACGTCAATTTTTTCCCCTTTATGGTCCTTCTGTGAAGAAATTTTTGCTGAAATTGAATTAAATAATTTCAGTTTAAGATTGTCCAAGGTGGATATAACTATCATTCACCTCTGAATTCCTCCAGTCCTGGTCTTCTTCATACATCCAGCTTGTATATTTTTTCTAATACTTCAATAGTTTCTAACTTGATGGGAAGTCTTGCAGGAATCCTTAACCTGACATTTATACACTTAGGAAGTTGATAAGCATATTCTGAAATACTCAAGTTTCCTTTATTATCCCATGCATTTTTATTCAACATTATTCAGAAAAAAAGTCCATAGCTTTATCCAGACTGCCAAAGGCATCCACAACCCAGAAAGAGTTTAGAATTCACTGCTTAGAGGAAGGAAATATTCTTGTAACCCACTTGGTGTGGTAACAGAATGTATTCAAAAGATTGTATTGCTATCATCTCACTCATGATGTATTCAATGTTATTTATAGTCCTCATATAATATCCAGTTTATTAATTCCTCTCATTTTTATATTCCCATCTTTCAAACTCATTTTAACAAAAATATATCATATATCTCTATATACATACACACATACATGCACATATGTATATATGATATGCATGCATGTGTGTATTCATGCTACCTATGCCTGGATATATTCTAGATTCATAGATTTAGAGCTGTAGACTACGCTGTCTATCTCATTTTTTTTTGACATAGGAGGAAACTAAGGCATTACATGGTAATTTTGGACAGAGAATTAAAATCCATCTCCTGCTTCCATATTTCTCCCACTATCTAATATAACATTTTGTGATAAGGGGAATAGTTTGTTATCCTTCATTTACCTTAGAAATGTGAATTATTCAGTTTTCTCAATTGTAACATGGCCATCATAACAGCATTTACTGCCCAGAGTTATTGTGATCATCAAATGATATTCTATTTGTCAATGACTTAGCAGAGTGCTTGGCATATAGTAGGCACTTAATAGTTGCTTATTTTTTTCTCTCTCCTCCTAAAAAAAAAAGAAATGTGAGTTATTGTTATTGCCTATGGTCACATAATTCTAATGGAGGAGCTCAGATTAGGTCTGGTGTCTTCTTCTGATGAGCCCAGTGTCCTTTCTGCTTCCTCTGCTTCATGTTGCTCTTCCTGATTATTCTTTTGCATCTTATTTTAGGTAACAAATGTGATCAAAGCTGGGACTCTTTCTTGCTACCTTTTCCTTGGTGTAACTTCTACAAATGGTATCAGCCAATTAACAGCTCTTTAATCTAATAGATTGTGTATCAAGCCTCAGTGACAGGCAGACAGGGCATCAAACTAATTAATGGCCTGCTGCATAAGTAGGAAATTGCTTCTTGCTCAACAAACACTTAATAGGTAATAAAATGAGCCTGAAAAACCTGAAACTAGCTTGGTACTTAGCTAAATGAAACCCTTGAAGTTAAGAGGGAGACAGGTGGGGTGACAAGTGAGAAATGTTTAGAGCCAAGGTGATTAGCGCTGTCAAAACATTTCACCTTTTTACATTAATGAGGAAAAATGACTGCTTATAAAAAGGAAAGAGGGAGACCTGCTGAAGTGACCTTTTCTTTTTTAATGTAAAATCTTCAAAATTAAATGAGATCTCCAAGAAAAAGTCATGGCATACTGATATGTACTAGATGGGAGAGTAGTTGAGAAAACCCTGAATTATTATTGTGTCCCATTCTGAATCCTGCCTTTGCTACTTATTGTTATTGTAACTTAGTCACTCTATTTCTCTTGATCTCAGTTTCCTCCTTCATAAAATAGAAAGATTGGCTGGATAGATAACTTGTAAAGTTTTGTGCAGGTTAAATCTAAGACCCTATGTGAAATCCTATTGGATTTTCTGATATCAAATGGAGGGTAAAAATCCATTCTTCATGTTCAAAACAGGATTGATGGGATTAGCTTCAGGTCTTGACCTTTTGCTTTGACCTACAATTGATATCTGAGCCTTAATATGTAAATGAATGATTTCCAATCAGTATGTCATTGCTGATGGGAAGTTGCCATTAATTTAGATGACCTTGTGATGTTCCAGGACATCTGAAAAATTTTCAGGTACAAAGCATGAGATGTAAGAATGGACATGAACATATACATTAAAGTACAGAGAATCCAAGAGCAGTTAGTTTGAGGCTATTCCATTTCACATGTGATTTCTTCTACCTGAATTTCCTTGTAAACTAATTTTGAAAAAGCTAGATTGTAGTCAGATTTTTTCCCTTTCTCTTTGAAAAAACAAAATATTACAGCTTTTCAATTCTTTCCTTGACTTAGTCTATCCCTAAACATCAATCATCACTAAATTAATAGGTTGCTTAAAAAATAATTGCTATTATTTTTTCTTGTCAAGGAAGCAACTTATAATCATTAAAGACATTAAAAATTTCCCACATGCAATGCACTAGACTAGACTCTCTTCTTCCTATAAAGATTGGGGCCAAAATGGACCATAATTGCACATATATCAATAATATTTCTATATATGCTCATGCATATAAATACATACATATTAACACACATACATATAGTTACTTATACCATACATAAATAAATATTTCACAGTATTTTAATATCACCTCTCTCTCTCCATCTCTCTCTCTACCCCTCTCGTCTATCTTTCTGTCTCTCTCATTGATGTCTTCTTCTTCTCTGTTATCCATGTCTGCTTCTCCATCTCATTATTTCTGTCTTTGTCTCTATCTGTCTCTCTGCTTCTGACTATTTCTGTTTCTCTGTAGCTCTGTCTCTATGATCTATGTTTATCTCTCTGTCTGTCTTGACTCTCTGTGTCCCTGCCTCTTTCTGTCTCTGTCTGTCTGTTTCTCTGTGTGTCTGTCTCTCTGCCTCTATCTCTGTTTCTTTCTCCCTGTCTTTGCCTCTCCTGATTGCCACCTACTCCCTCATCATCCAACTGCCTATCAAGGTGTCCATCTTGACAATTGGTACTTTTAATGCTGTTAGTTGTAAACTTAGATGAGGGAGAACTGCTTTTACTACATGTGTTAGTGGTGGGGAGAAGTAGAGATGGGCAGCTGAAGAATATGAAACATTTCCCATTATCAATTTGTTCTTTCCTAATAGATCACAAAAAAAATCACCAATATGGTGATTTTCAGACTCTTCTTAGGGGCAATTATTGGTCTTGGATTGTCCAAGATTGCCAGGATTCAGCTGGGATGCCTGAATTCTGGAAGGCTTTGCAAACTCACCCATGGGGTCCCTGTTTTTCTTTCTCCACCCCATAGATGAAGTCATACTTCCTAGACACTGCAGGAGATCATCTCTGCCTTTCAGATCCCTCAGTTTATTCTTTTTCACTAGCAATAATTTGTCTCTACCTCCAACTCACCCCCATTCTGAATTGCCCACTGCCATGAACTCTTTCTCTCTCTCTGGCCTTCTTCTTACCCATTGCTGGAAAATGCCTAAACAGAAATAAAACCATGTTGGCTCATCCTTGCAAAAGAAAAAAAAAATTCCTAATGCACCTGCTCTTGGAAATCTGAATCTGAATGTAATTTTGGTTGGCAAACCTCAAGAGAAATATAATAGAGCTGGCAAAGCAGTCGGGGAAAGATAAATGCTCAGAAGAGCCATTACAAAAAAAATGTATAATAACATGAAGAGTAAGGGGTAGGTGGAAGATAGATAGACTTGTTCACCGAATTCTTCAATATTAGAATTAGGTGACCCCATTTGATACCTCAAAAAACAGCAAGGGGACAAACACCTACTCAAATTTAACAAATATTTATAGAGTTCTTGTGTGTACAATAAATCCCAGTTATGTAAAATAATTATTTCTTCAACAGGAAAGATGGGTTGACAATAGAAAGAAGGCTTTAAAAGATTTAAATACATTTGAAGTAGATGATTTATTATGATTTAGTGAGAAATGCTACCAGACAATGTGCTGTATTGCAATGATATCAGACTCAAATAGAAAACTGAGACCACTAAATGCTGCATAAATATCCCTACAGGTTACATATTGATTTAGAAAAACCACATGGTCTACATCATATTGTATTTTTAAATATTTTGTTAAAGATTTCCCAATTACATTTTCATCTGGTTCTGGAGGCACTAGAGAGTTTGGCAGCAGCAGGCTATAAATTTGATACTTTATGGGTAATGGATAGCATACTGAACTTGTGTTCAGGAAGATCTGAGTTCAAAAATCTCACCTGTGACCCTCCTTTTATTATTGAGCTAAGTAACTCTAAGCAATTTAATTTATCTCCTTAAAACTCAGGTAACTCTGTAAGTTTTATCCTTGAAGTTCTAAAGAAGAGTTATCAACTTTCTCATTGTAGAGACTACAGAGATTGAGGAAACACAGATTCTTTGTTGATTTTTGTATCAAGGATAACTAAGAATTGTAATAGTGTTTAGATAGTCCTTTATGTTACAAAGCATTTTTTGCTTAAATTATTTCATTGGATTCTCAGTATAATCCTTGTAAAATAGGTGTTATTATCCCCATTTTACAGATGAGGAAACTGAGATTGGTAAATAATTTACCAAACACTGCTTCTTCATTCAGATCCAGTGCTCTATCCATTGTACCAACTAGCTGTCTCTGTTGAGTAGAGAAAGATCTCATCCAGGAACAACCTAGAGTTGATTTGATCATGGTTCATGTAGGTGTCAGTATATATTAGAGGATTATGCTAATGCTAATGATGATGGTATAGCTCTAGTCTTTGTGGAGGTAGAAGGGAGAAACCTAGTAAAAGTGAGGATTTGTAATTAAAAGATGTATATTTGAATACAAGTTCTGCTATTTACTATTTGTGTGACCTTAGGCTAGTCAATTATCTTTCTGGGCCACAATTTCATTATCTGTAAAATTTTTAATGTCATTCATCCCTTAACACAAATTATATGAGCAAGTGATTTTTTTTCATTCTAGGTACATAGTCTTTTTGTGCTGTCATAGAGAATAACTAATAATCTTCAACATATCTGTTTTAGACAGAATCTTGAAGATATAAATATTTTAACTAATATACTAAAATTTTTTATATCCTAATATGAAGTATTGATCATAAGAACATAGATTGAGAGGGATATCATAGAAATCCAATATTCTCAGAGAAGCACAAAAATCACCAAATTTCAGATTGAAAGGGATCTCAGAAGCTGCCTAATCCAATTGATGCTCAAATGGAACCCTGACTCTAAACTACCTGACAAGTAGCCTCTGAGGAATTCTAAGGAGGGATAACATAAAACTTCCTGAACAAACCATTTTGCTTTCTCTTGGTTCTAAAAGCTACAATATTTTTTCTTCTTCCTCCCCTCCATAAAATAAAAGCAAATTTGCTTATGTGCAGTTTCTATGTATGATTTCTAATTGAGAGCTGAAAGAAACCTCAGAAGCTATCTAAGTAACCCTTTCTCATTTTATAATTGAAGCAACTGGGACCTAGAGAGGCAGGCTGATAAGCTTCGTTCTTTGTCTCTAGAACAAGTGATCTATTGAAGTATTTCCTCCATTGGTTCTAGTTTTCACTGAACCAAACTCTAGAGCCAAACATAAGTTTGGCTCATAAGTTGTTCTCTCCTCTGTGGCTTCTCTCCTTCATATTAAAATCAATTTTATATAGGAATACTGTTGTCAAGTTCCAGCACAATCTTCTCTTCTCCAAGTTAAACATCTCTGGTTCCTTTAAACAATCATCTTCCATCATTGATTTAAGCCAATTTTTTCCATCCTAGTTATCATCTCTGGATACTCTCTAGCTTATCAACATTCTAACCAAACCATGGTTCTCAGAACTAATCATGCTTTTGATGAAGTCTGGTAAATGCAGAGTATAATGGGATGCTTACTTCCTTAATCCATAAAATAATCCCTTCTTAATCTAAGTAATGATAGCTAAACTCAATTACCTAGTATTCTCCTCTAGGGACTCCTCATCCCTTTGGCAATGATAATTAACAATTACATTTTGAATCACACCTTCAACCACTTCTGAAACCCAGTAATTATATTTTAATCAAATTCACTTCTACTCCACCTACTTCACAAAAATTGTATGAGATATTTTGTTGAAAAAAAATTTTTTTTCAGTCTTGGTAAACCATTTCCCTAATATAACAGTTTAGTAACCCTGTGAAAAGAAATGAAAAGATATGACCTATTACCAGTGAAGCCATATATGTAATCTTTGCTTTGTAATCACTGATTCCTTTCTTAAACACTCAATCTTTCTTTAATTAACTATACAGACTTTCCCTTATTCAAAGTCAAGCTTACTGACCTATAGTTTATAAAGTATTCTCTTCACTTTTTTAAAAACCGGGCCAACATATGTCCTTGAATTTTGCGCTATCTCTCCTATTTTTCAAATTTTGCTGATGATGTTTCAGCAATTACAATGGCCAATTATTTCAGTACTGAGGAAATACTTCCTTTGGAACAAGTGGCTTGAATTTACTGAAGGCAATTCACATCTTTCTCACTGCTTTTCCCTTCTTTTCCTTTTACTCTTCCCCTCACTCCTAAGCAATCCAGGGAAGTCAAGCAAAAAAAGAATGTTTTGGTTGTTTTCAATAACTCTATTTGGGAATCTCCAAATATAATCCTCTGGTGAATTGGAGGTCCAGCATGCCTTTCCCCATTCTCTGCAGCTACGTATTTCAGACTGTCAGAAACTGTTGCCATATCCTATGATTCTTTGCTCAGCATGTCTATTATATATGTAGGATTTTCTGACTTTTCCAACCCACCCCCACAGCTAATCTGTCTTATATTTGCTGCCTCCCCCAATTAATATATAAACCCCTGGAGAGTACATATTATCTTGTTTCCATTTCTATCTCCAGAGTGTAGCTTAGTGTTTGACAAATAAGAAGCACTTAATGAATATCCTTTAATTTATTATTTTCTATTGATTATCTTGAGCCTCAAATCCCTGTTAGCCATTTTGTCCTATTATTTATCTTTGCCAGAAAAAAGAGCATAATAAGAAGCAGACATCTCTCCTTTCTATTTTTAGTTAACTTTGTAACATTTTCCTCGATGTTCTTTACAAATCCTCCATTTGCTCCCAATTTCTGTGGACCACTTCTATTATCCTTAAAGCCTTCTTGCCACCCTCAGTTTATCCTAATCATTATCTTTTCTGACATTACATATAAAGAATGGTATTACTTATATTCATTTTATCCTGACCTGCCTTCCATATATTTCTTCTTTCTGTCTAAGTGGTCTATAACAAGACTTCTTAAATTTTTTTCATTCGCAACTTTTTCCCAAAAATTTTTTTATGTGACATGTAAAATGGACATACAAATCAAACATTTACTGGTAATAAATCATAATTTTGCATCCCCCACATTAAGTAACATGACCCCATATGGGGGTCACAACCTAGAGTTTAAGAGACTTTCATCTATAATATATCCTCCTGATAAAAATCTCTTCTGTTTCTTCTCTCTTTGACTCTTACTAAAATTTTCTTACTTTTCTGTTCTTAGTGTTCCTCACATAAAATACACTCCTTAATATCTGATGCTCTTCCTATTTCCCCTTTAAGTATTTTGCTCCTCTTAAATAAATATCTGTTCAAATGCATATCACCTCACTGAGTGATACCCATGACATCAGAGTTGCTTTCATGCAATAGAATATCTCTATGATCTTGCTTAATGCATTTGTGTATAAATTTTTGAGGTCATGGGCTTGCTTGACCAAGGAAAATTTTTTGCATCCCCCCAAAAATTTGTAAGAATTTCTACTACCATTCATCTTTTTTAATGTAGTTGTTCCCACTGGTATCTAACTTGGAGTCTATATATATACATAGTCCTTTCCTTCTCTTTTTTGTTTCAGTGTGACATAGCCAAGTGGACAAGCGTACAAAGTTCTAGAGGCAGGAAGACCTGAATTCACATGTTGCCACAATATTTTACTAATTGTGTCACTTTGAAAACATCACTTAACCTCTGTTGATTCAACTATAAAATTGAGATAATAACACTTACCTCCTATGACTGAGAAGAGAAAATGAAATAACATTTTGTACACTGCTTGACACATAGTAAATATTATATAAATATATTATGTGTATTTATGTCATAAATTTTATACAAATATGATAACATTATATAATTTTATAAATAAATATAAATAATATAACTTATTGTTTTCATAAAGTATCTTGACAAATATATTTTATTAGATTTTTTTAGTGGTTACTTCATCTGTAAAACAACATTTTATTGAATTTCAGGACAAAATAGGGGACAACTCCTTCCCTGAATAGAATTCCCCCATTCACCACAACAGTTCAGGGGCTTTGTGTGTCAAGCCTTAAATTACATCAATTTCTTTGGATCACTATATTCCATTTCAAGTGCATCATGAATCAATCCTCTCCATTCAAAAGCCATTTACTCAGAAGTCAACACCACATTTTTTAGAGACTATTTACTTTGCCTTATTTTACAAATGAGGAATTTTTCATTTAGGTAGATAAAATGGCTTAGTGGGGCAGCTAGATGGTGCAGTGGATAAAGCACCGGCCCTGAAGTCAGGAGGACCTGAGTTCAAATATGGCCTCAGACACTTAACGTGTCCTAGCTGGGACCCTGGGCAAGTCATTTAACCCCAATTGCCTCGGCAAAAACAAATAGACAAACAAATAAATAAAAATTAAAAATGAAATAAAATTTTTATAAACCTTACCTATTTTAAGTAGTTGGCAAATAGAAGAACTAAGATCTGAATATCTGTTCTCATATTCCAAATACCCATTCACAGATGTGAGATTCAAAGAAGAATTCATTCCCCATTTGTAATTGTACAATGAATTTGTCAGCTAAACTTAGATGA
Source organism: Myrmecobius fasciatus (assembly GCA_023553655.1). Classification (NCBI taxonomy): domain Eukaryota; kingdom Metazoa; phylum Chordata; class Mammalia; order Dasyuromorphia; family Myrmecobiidae; genus Myrmecobius; species Myrmecobius fasciatus. Next base: position 35,699 of record JAJPUD010003207.1, read on the forward strand.
TAAGTGACATTGGTTATCATAAATATGATATTCATTAAAAAGAAAAACACTTTTAAAGTTCTGGACTACCCATAATCACCATTTTTCTTCTTTACTGTGTTGTATATACCTAGCCAAAAATGTATAATTGTGGAAGTTCTGTCAGTATTAGTGAAAAGATAACTGAATGAAAAATGACTGAATTAAATGAAATGTTTACTATGTACCCAATACTGTTCTAAGTCCTGAGGATATAAATGGTTGCCAAGACTTACTACCTCTCAAGGAGCTCATATCATAGTTCCTGGAGATCACATCTATAGAATCAAAGAGCTTCAGAATAGATGGTAAGATCTGATGGTTCTCCATTTTACCAGCATTTTAGATGTACACTTCCTAACCATGTAAGTGCTGTACAAAAAGCAGGACACTATTCAAGGGAGTAGGTAGTGTCTGAACAGGTAGAGAATGCATTTACATTTAAGAGTAGAATGAATGATCTGATTTCCCTTCCACAGGGGCAGAGAATTGAGGGGAGGATCAGAATCTAGCCAGAAGGGGGGAAAGGAAGATGTTTGTGGGAATGTTTGGGGAAGAACTCTCTGAGGTTCCCATTTGGGATGGGTGCAGTGGGAAAGGATCTCTTCCCAATTTATCAATTGCCACAATCATATACATGGTCAGAAAAGAACCTTTCTATTTTAGAATTTATTTGCCTCATATGGATAGATAGACTGTATTACTGGGAAAAATAAACTGTATTCTTAGGTAGTCAGATCATATGTTAGATATATTGAGATTCTTTGACAGTCTTACACCCAATTTTCACGACTTTCTAATTTAAGTACTGTTCATATTTCAAAAAGACTATTACAATGGCTTCCCAATTGACCTCCTACACATAATCTCTCCTCCTTCTAATCCATTCTCCTCTCAGATGCTATCCTGACATTCAGTAATCAGCTATGTTGTTCTCCCCAAAACACTTAACATTTTATTGAATTTCAGGACAGAATAGGGGACAGCTCCCTCCCTGAATAGAATTCCCCCATTCACCACAACACTTCAGGGGCTTTGTGTCTCAAGCCTTAAATTACATCAATTCCTTTGGATCACTATATTCCATTTCAAGTGCATTTTGACATTTTATATATTTCTTTAGTTCTACCTGACATTTCAAGAATAACTAGCTATTGATTTTTTTTTCATTAGTTATGTCCCTTGTGCCCATGTGGTGTCCAATACCACATGGAGCACCCTATAATAAAATAGGAAAGCTGACATCTTGTAGAGGTCCAGGTCGTGGCCACCATTTTTCTTCTTCACTGTGACATGCTGTAATAGGCACTTTGGAGTCCTAAAGGTGAGTGGTTTCTTCTGTTCTGAAGCTCACAGAGGGTATAGATTGTGAACCCAGCATCCAAATATATAACAGAGAAATACTCCATGCACCTAGAATGGTACTAGGTCCTAAGAGAGCTGGGGCTGATAGGTATCCCTCTCATGAAATTAATGTGTACTATGTAATCCATAACAAAATGCCCTGATCATTATCTTTGCTGTGTTTTGAGGAAGCAATCAAGGAAATAAATTCAAGAACTTAAGTAGAAAGGCAGAATACTATGATCTGCCAAGAACCTAATGAAGATGGTAATTATGTAGAGTAACAGAATATACAATATTCATGCAATGTAAGTGAACACACATGCACACACACATACACAGCCTCTATAATAAATAGAGTAGGGGATCAATGCTCCTTAAAACTGCGATACAGGTTTCCAGAATTTTGTATTTGAATTATTTTAACTGTAATTTCATATTTATATAGTGATAAAAATGAAATTACTTTAAATTCCATTCCATAAGCATTTATTAAGGACTTGCTATATTTCAGGTGATGGTATTACATCAGATAGAAAAGGAAAAAAAAATCATACTACTCCTCTAGGTGCTTATATTCTTGGGGGAATTAATTAAAATGAATTATAATAATAGAAACCACCATCTCATGCAAAAAGGTCAAACTTTCAATGACAAAAATTATTCAAACATTTGCATGTAATAACCTTAATAAATTATTTATTTGTTTTATTTCAACCAATATGTGATTTGATGCTATATAGCTACAAGTGATAGAATACCAAGAATTGAGTTTTCCAGTCACTCCCTCAAATGCGTGCATGGCAGACATAAGGAAGTATAATTAAGGATCATGCACACAAATGGCATAAAGAATACCAATAGAGAGATATATAATTCTAAAAGGAAGTGAGACCAGTATTTTAATAGGCAGTCTATGAGCTCCATTGGATCCCTATATGATAATGAAATTCATCCCCAATATATTAATTGGATTTTCAAAATTTTCTCTCTCTTCTTTCCTCAGATTTGAAAGGCATCTTAGAAGTCAACCTGTCCAAGTACTGAACAATTCAGTTTTGGTGGGTCAGTTATATTCACTGCTTCTGATTATTTATGACCCCATTTGGGGTTTTCTTGGCAAAGACACTGGACCAGCTTGCCATTTTCTCCTCCAACTTATTTTACACAGAGGAAACAGAGGCAAACAGGGTAAATGACTTGTCCAGGGTCGCATAGCTAGTGAGGGTTTAAGGTCAGATTTGAACCCAGGAAGATGAGTCTGACTTCAGGATTGGCACTCTATCCATTTCATCTCTCACATACCCTACATAGAATGCCTGAAAAGAATTTTTTCAGCTATTGCTGAATATCAGGTATATTAGGCAGGTAGGTTGGACATTAAATAGAAATGCTGGTCCTGGAGTCAGGAAGAATCATCTTTATGTGTTTAAAATCCAATCTCAGACACTTACTAGTTATGTGACCCTGGACAAGTCACTTAATCCTGTTTGCCTCAGTTTCCTCATCTGTAAAATGAGCTAGAGAAGGAAGTAGTGACCACTACAGTAGCTCTGCCAAGAAAACTCCAAATGAGGTTATGAAACAACTGAAAAATGACCACATAACAAAGGGGTTTAGTAGATTTCACTGTCAGTGAGGTAGCACATTTCATTTTAAGCCCTGAGAGTTAGGAAATTAATATTTTTTAATCCAAATTTTGCCTTATAACTTTCTTTCATTGATCCTTGATCAGGCTAGATGGGGAAATAGGAATACCTATGTTCAAATTCTACCTCTGTGGCATTCATAGGAATATCTCTAAATCTTCCCAAGTTTCAGGGTCTTCATCTGCAAAATGGGGATAATAATATTTATAGTATCTACCTTCTTTAGTAGTTATATCCAATTAGAATACTTCCAATAAACAAATTGCACATTTCAAATAATGATATTTCTTATTATACATAATATATAATTATGTATATTAAAGTCAGATTTGAACTCAGGAGGATGAGTCTAACTTCAGGATTAGCACTCTATCCATTTCACCTCTCACATGTCCTGCACAGCATACCTGAAAATATACATATATATAGATATATTTACATATATCTCTCTATATAATATGTAATGCATAATAGTATTTCTTATTCTTGGATTTGACTCCCTATACTCAGTGGCCAACATTGTTTTCCTCGGAATGTAGCTAAAAGCTTTTTTTTTCCAATGATTAAAAATATTTGTATTAATATCTTCTGCTTTTCTATTACTTTGATTCCTCAAAGTGACCCTTATTCCTCCTTCCCATTCCAAAGAGGAGTCTTATATAGCAAAGAAAAACAAAAGGTGGAGGGGGAAAAAAAGTCTGAAAAATCAAAGCACACAATGAAAGAGGATGAATGTCTTCAGGTTATAAAGCCACAAAAACCCCATGTATGCAGAAAAGGGAGAGAAGAAGGTCCTGAGTAAGACATATTGAACTGTACCCTGTGCCTTTGCTTATTCCTTATAAAATTGGTCTTCAAATGCAATTTACTAATTAGTATTGATAATCTCATGAAATGCATCATATTTAACAACAACAACACTATGCTGAGTTCTCAGTGCATTTTTTAGCATTTGAATGTGCTTCAAAATTGGTCTGTTACCTATTCACATTTAATTGTGTTGCCTTTTGCTTCTAATTTGCTGAGTTTTCCTCTACTTCCCAATTTTTCTCTTCACATCTTGTCATCTTTCTTTTACTTCTTTAAAGAAAGCTATAACCATGGACATATTTTTTTTTCTAACCTGCTAATTGTATTTTAAAATTATATCTCAAGGATTCAATTCTCATGCATATTCATTTTTAATTTCTTTAATTATAGATTTCATTTCACTTTTGAATCATTCTTGAGTTTCTTGTTATTGTTCCTTACTTTCTTGGAATTCCATAGGATTCTGAATTTCAAGAGACATTGGTCCAATTTCTTTTTCTTAGAATATTTGATGAGACTATTTTATCCTCTTAGAAGATCTTATAACCTTTCCCTTTTGGCTTTAGGATGATCTGTGTTGAGATCTCTGCCTGTATTCTGAATTTTTGCTGAAGACTTTTAAATGCTTGATATTTCAGAAGTTGTTTTTGTTTTCTTTTTCCTTTTTTTATATTCTATCTTTAACTCATTTTCTTGTTTCTCCCCTTTAATTGACAAATGAATTGACCTTTACTCAATTCTCATCCTTTTGAGAACTATCCTTTCTGCAGGCTTTGACACTACTGATTATTCCCTTCTCCTTCATATTCTGTTCTCTTTAGATTTTTTTGTGATAAAGTTCTCACCTGTTTTTTCTCCTACTTCCTTTATTTTCAGGTTTGTTTGTTTGTTTGCTTTCTTGCATTTTTTGGTAAATCTTTCAGGTCATTGGGCTATCTTCTTTCTCTATTTCTACTATTTTTTTGTCATCTCATAATTTTCCAAGTATTCAATCATTTCTATGCAGATATTCTAAGATCAATTTGTCCAATTCTGACTTCTATCCACACTTCCAGTCACGAACCTCCAACTACCTAATAGATATCTTTAACTCATATCTAAACATGAACTCATTGTCTTTTCTTCTCAAGCACACCCCACTTTCTAACTTTCCTATTACTTTGAAGGATATGATTATTTTCCCAGTCTACCTTGCAATGTAGTTATTACCCTCAACTCTTGAATTTCTCATATTACATATCTAATCAATTGTCATGCCCAATTATTTTACCTTTGTAACATCTTTTATATTATTTCTTCTCTTTTCTGACAATGTCACTATGCTGGGATAGACCTTCATCACCTTATACCTGAACTATTGAAATAGCTATCTTATTATGGATCTCTGCCCCAAATTTTTCTCTACTCTATCTTCCTCTCAATCACAAACTGAATGTCCTAATGCACAAATTGGACCAGCATCCTCTCCTTTTTGCTTCCCCTTTGCCCTTCCAATCCCTAATCAATAAATTCCAATGGCTCTTTCACCTACGGAATTATAATTTAAATGCTTCCATTTGAATTTTAAAATTCTTCATAAAAGATCTTCTTGCTACCTTTCCTGACTTTTTATATTTTATACCTTACAATATACCCTAAGATACAGTGACACTGGCCTCTATGTTTTTCTTTTCTTTTTTCTTAATAACTTTGTAAAAATTTATTAATTAATTTGTTTGCCTATTTTAATACACATTGCTTTATGAATCATGTTGGAAGAGAAAAATCAGAGCAAAAGTGAAAAACCATGGGAGAGATTTAAAAAAAAACAAAAAAAAGGAAAAAAAATGAACATAACATGTTTGGAATTACATTTAATCTCCTTAGTTCTTTTTTCTGGATGCAGATGGCATTTTGTGTCCAAAGTCTATTGGGATTGCTTTGAATCACTGAACCACTGAGAAGAACCAAGACTTACTCTCCTAATTTGTTTATAGTATAATTCTTTATGCCCACATCATGTACCCATTTTCATGTTATTTTGGTATGGGCTGTGTGATGTAGGAATATGCTGAGTTTCTGACATTATTTTCCAGTTTCCCTAACAATTTTTGTCAAAAATTTGTCAAAATTCCAGAAGCTGGAATTTCGGGGTTTATCAAATACTAGATTGCTATAGGCCTTAATTATTGTGTCTTGTGAATATTATTTATTCTAGATATCTAGCACTCTATTTCTTAGCCAGTACCAAATGGTTTTAATGATTACTGCTTTATAATATAGTTTTAGATTTAGCACAACTAGGCCACCTTCATTTTTTTTTCATTAATTCCCTTGATATTCTTGACTTTTTGTTCTTCCAGATGAATTTTATTATTATTTTTCTGGTTCTATAAAATATTTTTTGACAATTTGATCAGTTTGGCACTAAATAAGTAAACCAATTTAGGCAAAATTATCATTTTTATTATATTAGCTCAACCTAGCCATGAACAATTGATATTTTTTCAGTTATTAGATCTGATTTTATTTGTATGTATTTGTATATTTTGTAATTGTGTTCATATAGTGCTTGGATTTGTCTTGGCAGGTCTACAGTGATTTTAAATGGCATTTCCCTTTCTATCTCTTGCTGATGGGCTTTGTCAGTAATATATAGAAATGCTGATGCTTTGTGTGGGTTAATTTTATATACTGCAATTTTGCTAAAGCTGTGAATTATTTCCAGTAGGTTTTTGGATCATTTTCTAGGATTCTCTAAATATATCATATCATCTGCAAAGAGTGATAGTTTTATTTCTTCATTGCCTATTCTAATTCCTTTAATTTCTTTTTCTTTTCTTATTGCTGAAATCAGCATTTCTAGTACAATGTTGAATAATAGTGGTGATAATGAGCATCCTTTTTTCACCCCTAATCTTATTGGGAATGCATCCAGCTTCTCTCCATTACAAATAATGCTTGCTCTAGGTTTTAGATAGATATTGCTTATTATTTTAACGGGAACTTCCTTTAGCCCTATGTTCTCTAGTGTTTTTAATAGGAATGGGTGCTGTATTTTGTCAAAAGCTTTTTTTGCATCTATTGAGACTATCATATGATATCTATTGGTTTTGTTATTGATATGGTAGATGATAGTAATAGTTTTTTCTGATATTGAACCAATCTAGCATTCCTGGTATAAATCCCACTTGGTTATTGTGTTTTATCTTACTGATAAGCTGGTAAAATCTTTTTGCTTTAAAATTTTGCATCAAATATTCATTAGGGAGATTGGTCAGTAATGTTTTCTTCTCTGTTTTGACTCTTCTTGATTTACTATCAGCACCATATTTATGTCATAGAAGGAATTTGGCAGTAATTCTACTTCACGTATTTTTCCAGTTTACATGGTATTGGAGTTGTGTTCTTTAAATGTTTGGTAGAATTCATTTGTGAATCCATCTGGCTCTGGAGAATTTTTCTTAGGAATGACAATCTCTTTTTCTAAAATGGGATTATTTAAGTAATTTATTTCCTCTTCTGTTAACTTGTAATTTATACTTTTGTAACTATTCATCCATTTTAGTTAGATTTTCAGACTTGCTGTCATAGAGTTGAGCAAAATAACTCCTAATTATAGGTTTAATTTCTTTGTCATTGATAGTAAATTCACTCTTTTCATTTTGATGCACGTAATTTGGATTTTTTTCTTTCCTTTGATCAAATTAGCCAAAGGCTTATCTATTTTGTTGGTTATTTCATAAAATAACTCTTAGTTTTATTTATTAGTTAAATAGATTTCTGGCTTTCTATGTTATTAATCTCTACTTTGGGCTTCAGAATTTTTAATTTGGTATTTAATTGGAGGTTTTTAATTTGTCTTTTTCAAGCTTTTTTAGTTGCATGCCTAATTCATTGATGTGCTCTTTCAATAATTTATTCATGTGGCTATTTAGAGATATAAAATTTCCAATAAGAACTGCTTTGATTGCATCCCAAAGGTTTTGGTATGTTGTCTCATTATTGTCATTCTCTTGAATAAAATTATGGATTGTTGCTGTAATTTATTTTTTTGATCCACTCATTCTTTAGAATTAGCTTATTTAATTTCCAATTGGTTTTTAGTCTATCTTTCCCTGACCCTTTATTGGCTATAATTTTTTATTCCGTTGTGGTCTGAAAAGAAAGCATTTACTATTTCTGCCTTTTTGCATTTGAATATGAGGGTTTTATGCCCTAATGTATGGTCAACTTATGTGTAGGTACCATGTACTGCAAAGAAAAAGGTTTATTTCTTTCTGTCCCTATTCAATTTTCTGCAGAGATTTATCATATTTAGGTTTTCTAGGATCCTTTTAACTTCTTTAGTTTTTTTTTTTCTTGCTTATTTTGTGGTTATATTTGTGATTCTGAAAGAGGAAGGTTAAGGTCCCCCATTAGTACAATTTTGCTGTCTATTTCTTCCTTAACTAGCTTAAAATTTTCTCCAGGAATTTACCTGCTCTACTACTTGGTATATAAACATTTAGTATCATCACTACTTCATTATTTATGCTACCATTTATCAAGATGTACTTTTCTTCCTTATATCTTTTAATAAGATCTATTTTTTTACTTTTGCTGTCCCTGTTTTGGTGTTGTTCTTGTGTTTTGTTTTGTTTTTACTTCAGCTGGAACTTAGTAAATTCTGTTCCAGTCTTACCTTTACTCTGCATATGTCTCTCTGTGTCAAATGTGTTTCTTGTAAACAACCTATTGTAGGATTGTGTTTTTTAATCCACTCTACTATGTGCTTCCCTTTTATGGGAGAGTTCATCTCATTCACATTCAATTATAATTGTCAGTTCTGTATTTCCCTCCATCCTATTTTTTCCCCTTAATATACTTTTGTTCTCTCTTTCCACCCTGTCCTCAGTTGTGTTTTTTTTATCCAGTCTACCTACTACCTTACCTTCTACCACCCTCCCTCCTTCTCTTACTTGTTTTTTTCTTTTACCTATCCCACCCACTACCTTATCTCCTATCACCCCACCCCTCCTTTTTTAAGTAATGTTTTCTTAACACACTCCACTCATTACTTTCTCTTCTATCATCCCTTCTCCTTTCTCTTATCTTTTCACCTAATGTTTCTGCCCTCCCTTCTATCCTGCTCCTTTTTTTCTTTCCCCTTTCTTTTCCTACTTCTTAATAGGGTTAGATGCATTTCTACCCCCCCCCCAATCTGCCCTCAAGAATTAAAGAGATAATTTTCTCATCTATGGATGTAAACAGTTTAACCTTTACATTTTATATATACACATATATATCTTCTTGTTTACCATGCTATGCTGCTCTACAGTCCTGAGTATAAATTAAATTTTCTGTTTAATTCTGTTTTTTTCAATATAAATGATTGAAAGTTTCTTACTTCACTGAAGCTCCATTTCCTCCTCTGAAAGATGATGCTGAACCTCATTGGATAGTTAATTCTTAGTTGTAACCCCAGATTTTTTGCCTTCCAGAATATGGTATTCCAGGCCCTCTGATCCTTTATTGTAGAAGCTGTCAGATCCTGCATAATCCTGACTATGGCTCCTTGATATTTAAGTGGTTTTCTCTGGAAACTTGCAGTATTTTTTCCTTGAGTTTGTAGTTTTTGGAGTTTCACAATAATGTTCCTGGGGATTTTTCTTGTGGGATCTCTTACCAAAAGTGATCCATGGATTCTTTCAATCAGTATTTCCTCCTCTGTTTTTTATAAAATTGGGGCAATTTTCTTTAATGATATCTTGTAGAATACCAACCAGGCACTTTTTTTTTGGTCATGGAAAACATTGGAACACTAGATTGTTAAGGTTAATGCCTAGGTTGTTTTGATAACCTATCCTGTGCCACTGATCAACTGCTCTATTTCTTAGCCAGTACCAAACGGTTTTGATGACCGCTGCTTTATAATATAGTTTTAGATCTGGTACAG
>JAJPUD010003207.1:55436-80354 GCA_023553655.1 Myrmecobius fasciatus
CTTTGCCTCTTCAAGTGATTTTACCTTGTTTTTACCTCCTTTTTTTTAGATCTTATTTTACCACTTTTTCCCTCTTTTCCCCAGTATAACAACCTTTTCCCCTCTAGTTCTCTTTTTCATATTATCAAAGTACTATCTAGTTAATTATACCCCCAAACTTTAAGTATCCCCTAGTAAAAATAAAGTTCTCAAGAGTCCTTTCCTTTTTACCTTTTTATGCATCTCTTGAGTTCTGTGTTTGGGTGTCAAATTTTTTGTTCAGATCCAGTCTTTTCATTAGAAATAGGTGAAATTCACCTATATCATTGAATGGCCATCTGCTTCCCTGAAGGATAATGCTCATTCTAGCTGGATAGGTTATTCTTGGTTGTAATCCAAGTTCCTTTTCCCTTCGGAATATCTGGTTCCAGGCCCTTTGATCCTTCAGTGTGGAAGCTGACAGATTCTGTGTGATTCTAATTATTGATCCTCGGTATTTGAATTGTGTCTTTCTAGCTGCTAGCAGAATCTGTTCCTTGGTGCGATAGTCCTGAAATTTAGCCACGATATTCCTTGGAGTTTTAATTTTGGGGTCTCTTTCAGGAGGTGATCGGTGAATTTTTCAATGGTGATTTTGCCCTTTGATTCTACAATCTCAGGGCAGTTTTCTTTCAGGATTTCCTGGAAGATAGTGTTTAGATTCTTTTTTTCATCATGGCTTTCAGGAAGTCCAATAATCCTTAGATTGTCTCTCCTAGATCTATTTTCCAAGTCACTTGTTTTTCCTAGGAGATATTTCATATTTTCTTCTAATTTTTCATTTTTTTGTTTTTGTTATGACTGATTCTTGAAGTCTTATTGAGTCATTCACTTGCATTTGTTCAATTCTTATTTTTAAAGTGTTGTTTTCTTCAGTTACCTTTTTAAGCTCCTTTTGTAACTGGCCAATTTGTTCATTGCACTCTTTTTCCACTTCACTAATTTTATTTTTTAATAAATTAGTTTCTTTTTCATATCTCTTTTGCAGGGCATCATATCCTTCTTGCACTGATTTCAGTTTATTTTCCCATTTATCCTCCAGCTCTCTTTTGAGGTTCTTTATGTAATCTTCCAGAAAGGCCTTTTGAAAAAGGGACCAGTGATGGTCCTTGCTGATTTTCTCTTGAGTTTTGTCTAAAGGAACTTCTGGATCTGGGGTCAATGCTTCTTTGCCTTGATAAAAGCTGTCTATGGTGAGAGCTCTCTTTTGCCTCTTCATCATTTTTTTTTTTTTTGGACAGCGTGGATATCTCTTTAAGGTAGGGAAAAAAAAACCGGAGGCTGAAAAAGCTTTGCCCTGGGGCACTTCGTGGAGTTGACTTAAGGTGCTGGGCCGGTGGGGGCTAGGACTAAGCCCGAATTACTCCTTAAATAAGGCAAGTCTGCCAGAACACCTGCCCCCAAGCAGGGCAGAGTGTCCTGAGTGCTTCAGATAAACTCCAGGTGTTTGGAATTTGGAGTTTGGAGTTTGGAATTTCTGCCAGGATTAGCTGAGCTGAGTCCCACCCTCACTTCCGGCCTACACAAGGGTCATCTATTTATCTCTCTGTCCGAGTCAGACTAACCTGATATGAAATTATCCAGAGAGCCGTGCCCAAATATTTCTGAGTTCTTGACTTGAAGATCACTTCAGAGGCTTATTTTATTGTTGATTTGAGAGAAGATCAGAGGAATGGCAGAAAGTCAACTTTTCACTCCGCCATCTTGGCTCCGCCCCGTAATTCCTCTTTTTTAATTAAAATTTTTTTTTTAACTTTTAAGGTGGAGCTCTGCTCCTGGGGTAAAGGGAGAATTCTCCCAAGCTTCCAGTGTAGTTCTGAGCCTTGGCTTTGAGCATAGGGTCCCCTTTATTTTGCAGAGGGTAACTTTGCCTGCTCTTTTCAGCAAACAACCTGGTTTTTCAGAGTTTGACTTCTGAGCTGGGACTAAAAGCTGCTCCCCTGATTTGCTCCTCTACTGAGCCAGGACTGAGGATCTTAAATGCTGGTTCCCTGTGATTAAGACCTTCTCACCAGCTTTCCCACAATCTTTCTGGGCTGGACTGAAACCCTTTTCACCGGAGTGAGACTGATTTTTCTTGAAGTTTTTTCAGGCTGTCTTGAGCTGGAGAGTGGTTTCATTCTGTCACATTCTGTTTAGAGATTTGGTTTCATGTAATTTTCGAGGAAAACTCTTTGTTCTTCATAACAGACATGCCATTTCCAAATTCCAGGAATTTTTATTATTTATTCGCTATGCCTGAAACTCTCTTCTTTTTTTTTTCTCAGCTTTTTACCTTTCCAGCCATCTTTAAATCTCATTTTACTTTGAACAAGAAGTCCTTCTCTATTTTCCTCCCTCTTATTGATTTCCCTCTGAGACTATCCCTAATTTATTTAATAAACATATCTAGTTTATATGTATATTATTTTATGTTATCTCTGACATTAAGCTGTGAAGTTCTTTGAGAATAAGGACTATTTTTTTCCTTTTTTTTTTTTTTGAATCCCCAACACTTAGCTCAATGCCTGAAACAAAATAGTTGTTTAATAAATGCTCACTGATGACTGGTATAACTAAAAACTTAGTTTGAAAGTTGCCTAAGCTTCCTTGAATTTGAGATGATGTTGGTTTCACCAGTCCCAATCCTGAGAATTCATTGTGGGAATGGACGAAGGAGACAGGATTAGCTTTATATAGTTTTCATTATCCTTTCCTTAAGGCTTAGTACTATTCTGAATCTGGCCCTCTGTGACATTTTTTCCCTTTTTTTTTCTTTTTCTAAATTGTTTTGTTTGGGTCTCAACTCAATGACTGAATCAGTCACATTTTAAAATTCATTGGAGGAAGAAAAAGGAAGGTATTTTTTGTTTGTTTTTATTTCTCTTTTTTAAATTTTTATTTATTTTTTTTATTTTCAAAACATATGTATGGATAATTTTCCAACATTGAACCTTGCACAGCCTTGTCTTTCAGATTTTCACCTCCTTCCTCCCAGTCTCTCCCCTGGATGGCAAGTAATGCAATATATGTTATACATGTTAAAAGATATGTTAAATCTAATATAGGTAACCATATATATATATATATATATGTATACATATATATATATACAATTCTCTTGCTGCACAAGAAAAATCAGATCAAAAAGGAAAGAAAATGAGTAAGAAAACAAAATGCAAGCAAACAACAACAAAAAGAGTGAAAACGATATGTTGTGGTCCACATTCAGTTCCCACAGGCCTCTCTCTGGATGGAGATGGCTTTCTTCATCACAAAACAATAGGAACTAGCTTCAATCATCTCATTGTTGAAAAGAGCCATGTCCATCAGAATTGATCATCATATATTATTGTTGTTGCCGTGAATAATGATCTCCTGGTTCTGCTCATTTCCCTCAGTTTCAGTTCATGCAAGTCTCTCCAGGTCTCTCTGAAATCATCCTGCTGGTCGTTTCTTACAGAGCAATAATATTCCATAACATAAATATACCATAATTTATTCAGCCATTCTCCAATTGATGGGCATCCATTCAGTTTCCAGTTTCTAGCCACTACAAAAAGGGCTGCCACAAACATTCTTGCACATGTGGGTCAGTTTCCCTCTTCTAAGATCTTTTTGGGATATAGGCCCAATAGAAACACTGCTGGGTTGGGCGATGCACAGTTAGATCACTTTTTGAACATAGTTCCAAATTGCTTTCCAGAATGGTTAGAAAGGAAGGTATTTTTGTAAGAGTCTTTGTAGCCTTGAGGATTCTTAACCTAGAACCTAGTCTCAGTTAGAAGATAACATGCTATTATCTCTTTTTTTCCCGTCCTTCCTCTGTGGTTGGGAGGCATCAAAGTCTGTCAGTTGATATAGGATCAGGAGGAGATTTCATCCTGGCCGAGATTTTGATATACTGGCAGTGCTTCTCTTCATGGACTGAAGGCACAAGACAATGGATCAGCTTGTGTCCCTGCTCTAGAAATATGGAGATTGTTGGAGAAGGGCATATTAGTGATTGCTTAACAGGTTAGAGTTCTTTAATGTTAATTCACAAAGATTTTATCTCATTGGGATTCTTTGTTGTCCTGTATATTCCATTTTAATTACTGTATATCTGGCATGTAAATTTTTGAGGGGTAGGAATGATGTTCTGGAGAATGTAATTTACCATCTTAATGATCATGTGACATGAAAGATATGTAAATTTATAAAGAAAAACAAAGGAAAGTTGATTTTATGAATGAGAAATCTTTGTCTATAAGAATATCATCATTTTTATGACTGAATTGTGTTGAGGATAGAAATGCAGAATGCTTTGACATTTTAACCACTTGGATTTTACTATGATCCAAAAGCCATTTCCATTAGTTTTTTTTAATTACAATATACTTGAAGAATTCCTGAAGAGATATAATTTATATATGTATACGGTATGTATATATGACACTATATTGTTACCCAGTCACCTAGTAATAAAAATTCTTTCCAATTCACTTAGGACTTTATGATTGGGTATGGGATATAATTGGCTCCTATATTTCTAGCACTGAAGTTGTTGAGAGTGGTTGAGTACAATAAACTTTCATTTGATAGTTCCCATCTTGCTTCTGACACTTATGCCATCTCTAGAGTGGGCAGTATGCCAAGCCATATGCCACAGCTCAATATAGTCGTATTTCTTTTCAAGTAAAACCAATAGGGACACTCTGAGTGACATTTTAAGGTTGTTTTAGCTTTTGAGTGGTTCTTTACTTAACAATAAAAACTCTCCTGGTCTTATCTCAGGCACAGAAGTCTTATAAGAGAATCTGGCTAACAAGACATATGGCCTTTTGAATTGTATCATTTGTTAACATTTGGGGATTGTCTTTAGTCTTTGAATGACTGCATTAAAAGGAAGTGAGCAAAAGCAAGTTGAGAAAGACAGAGAAATAGGCAAAATTAAAAAAAATGCCAGTTTTGAAAATAAGTCATAGCCCCAAAGGATTTGCAGTGCAAAGGATAACCAGGAAATAACTTCCTAAGTCAAAACACTTTCAAGGTGTGATAATAAGGATGGCCTGTAAAAAATTTTTCAGATCTGCCTCTTTACACAGTAATTGACTTCATAAGTGTACTTAAGTACAAGATTAATATGTTTGGACCCAATTACATCATTTGATCATGTGCATTCAGTGAGGTATTGTGGTCTTCAATTAGGTTCATTGGAATTCCTAATTTGTGGTTAAAATTCTGATCAAAACTTCAAGTATCCTCAAAAGGATATTTTCCTTTCCTTAAAAAAAAAAGAGAAAAAAAAAGAAAGAAAAGAAAGGCAAAAATAAAATAAAACCAAGTAATCACACTTTAGTTTCCTAACTGTTGATCCTTTGTGGGGAAGACCCTAGAAACAGAACAGATAAGTTAAACAGCATGGAGGTTCAATGTATATGACTTGTGGCAGCTAATTCAAAAGAAGAGGAAAGGGACAGGGAAGTATTTAGGATCATTGTAAGGTAGTGAACCTATGAAAAGAAGGAAATACAACCAATTCTTGTCCCTCTGAAAGTTATATTCTATAAAGTCACAGTGAAGACAGAATTAGTGAATATTGAATAATGGCTCCTAGAGGAAAGAAAGGGTTTAGGTTCTTACAAGTTTCTGGTAGTAACATGTAGAATTTTTCACAGTGGCTTCAAGTACTTAATGACAAATTCCCTCTTCTTTTTTTTCTCTGAATGTAACATATTATTTATTCATTAGTATTTAACTCACGTCGCAATAGTGTAATTTGTGCCTAAATAAAGTTTATCTAGCAAATTTATATTTTCCTTTAAGGCATACCTAAGCCTTCTTGAACTTAGAAACAATAGATAATGCTTTACTACTATGCTTGGAGGACAATTTTAAAATATCAAAATCACCAATAAAAGGCATAGAAATGTATATATTTTAAAAACCCATGATATTAAGATCCCAGGGAAAGGATACTTATTTACAAGATAAAAACCAATGACAAAAAAAAAGAAAGCAGTATATTACCTTGTGTGACTACAGCTCAAAAAGTGTCCATTAAATTACTAAAACATTTTCTCTGCTTTGTGTATTTCTGTGAATATCTATGAAAGCATTCATGAGTTTTGATTTGGGGGCCACAAAAAAATTTTAGCAAGTAGGTTACTTCACAAATATGGAATCTACAAATAGTGAAGATCCGCTGTACATAAAGGGGGAATAAATGGACAAAAAGTTTTTAAAACTCAGTCAGAAGAAGAAGGGAATACCTATGGTTGCAGAACTGAAACTGTATTATAAGACTCTCAAATCTATCAGTATTGAATAAAAATAGAAATTGATTAGTTAAATTCAGTCTGAAAACATTTGAACAGGTAAATATTTTTTTCTTTTTTTTTAGAGGCAATTGGTGTTAACTGACTTGCCCAAGATCACATAGTTAGGAAGTGTTAAGTGTTGGAGACTCTGAATTTGAATTCAGGTCCTTCTGCCTCCAGGGCCAATGATCCAGTATGTAATCTAGCCACCCTCTGGACAGGTAAATATTATTCAATATGAAATGTGGGAGACATTGTTTTGCATAATGGTGAAAAAAATAAAAAATCAATATCATGAAATTTCATGTATTCAAAACTTCAAGTATTCTCAAAAGGGCAACCTTTAAAAAAAAAAAGCAAAAATAAAAATATGGCATTTCAATACTTACACCTTCCCAAACATATACTAACAATATACTCCATATGAATCATTTACATAAATTAGAGTAATCATGTAATTTAAAGAGAGAAAAATTAATGAGCAAATGATGATATCTGAAACCAAAGCAATCGAGGCTCATGGTCATAAATAGAAACTGAAGGCTTTAAGGCCATATTCTTATTTATAAGTCTGATCCTTCCTTAACTGTTCATCAATTAGTGTTGATATTCACCTTTGAGAGATACCTCATTTTGCAAAGGTTTAGCATTCAGGGATGTCCATAGTTTTATTTTTGGTTACTAAGAGAAATCAATGACCATCAATTTATTGATTATCAACTAGCCTAATTTGTAGAATATTAATTTACCAGAAACTCCTATCTTGTTTCACTTTTTATTTGTTTCACTAATATCTAATACCCTTCAATGAAACAAAACAAATTTATGAGTAAAAGCCAACCCTTGTAAGGTAAATGCTCAAAACATTTGAATTTTGTTTTGTATATTGTAGGAAGAAATCAATAGCCATCTAAAATATTCAAAGTATTTTATAAGCTGAAAAATGAAAATGAAAATTAATATTAAATTTGGAAATATAAATAAAAAGGCAATATTACTGCAGAGAAATAAGCAAAGTGTTGTTGAAACTGTCAACCAGTGCTGCCTTTTTTTGAAAGGTAGATAGCACTGAAAAGGTAAGTGAGATTGACAACAAAAAAAACCAATAGACTGATGTCTTGTGGTCAATTTTGGGAAATGTCTGTAAACTACCTCCTGTATTGGAAGATGACACCAAGAGTCATAAGATAGGGACAAAAACTCAAAATTTAGAGGCGAATTGGGATCAGAACCTTCAGGAGTGGGAGTGGGAGTGGAAGTAAACAGAAGATCCCAGATGAATAGGTCCAATAAGATTAATTGAAATCTCTCAGCTCATAGTTTATATTTTAAAAAAAAATTAGAGTGATATTTGCTTTTACATCATTTCTCTCTTTCCTGTAACAAAATCTTATCATAAAGATTTTTTTTAATAGCAAAAAGCATTAAATTCAGTGTTCTACACCTAAAGTACCCAACTCTGTAAATGCTGGTCACCAAAAATGTTCCTTTCCCATGGCTTCCACACTCACCTGGCAGGAGCAGATTTCTTCTCACCAAGGACCCATCTTGTTCCTAATAGCAAAGGTTCCCTCAGTCTGCCTGACTCAGACTCCCAACTCCTCACTCTATCTGAAAAGTGAAAATTCCTGTTCCTACCACCCAACCAGTAAACCCCAGAGCTCCCTCTTGTTTCAACTGAGCTAGCCTGCAGGTATTTAAGGCCATTCTAGTACCTTTTTTTTTTCTGTATCTCTTTTGGTTGTTCCAGGAGGATCACCATTTTGTCCCAAGACCAGGTTAGTTGGCCCAAGGGGCTATTTTGTCTTGTTTATGGGGGAATCTGTAGAGCTTGTAATTTTCTGACCTATTTTGCCATCTATCTAGAACTTTCTCATGAATCTCCTTATCTCCTTAGGTTCACTTATTTTATTTTGCATCAGTGCATCTAAGAATTTCAAGGCAGGGGAAGCTAGGTTGCACGGGGGATAGAGCACCAGCCCTGAAGTCAGGAGGACCTGAGTTCAAATCTGGCCTCAGACACTTACCACTTCCTACTTGTGTGACCCTGGGCAAGTCACTTAACCCCAATTGCCTCAGCCAAAAAAAAAAAAAAAGGAATTTCAAAGCATCTTTGTATTCAACATTTTCATTTCAATAATATTCTATTGATTTTGCATTCCAATTTTTTTCAAAATTCCCCAACTAGTTGACATATTCATTGTTTTTAATTATTTATTATTACAAAAAGGAGGGCTACATGTTTAACCTATATTGGATTACTTGCTATCTAGTGGAGGAAGAGGGCGGGTAGGAAGGGAGAAAAATTAGGGACACAAGATTTTACAAGTGAATGTTAAAAACTATCTTTGAGTGTATTTTGAAAAATAAAAAGCTGTTAGTACTATTAAGAATTTAAATGCTTTAGTATTTGGTGCATACATATTCAGTATTGATATTCATTCTCTCTGGTAACTTTTTTCAAAATGTGATTACCCTATTTATCATTTTAATTAAATCTAGCCATTAAAAAAGTAGTGCTATAAATATTTGAATATATATGACTTTTCTTTTTTATCACTAACCTTCTTAGACTTTATGACTATTTATGAGTTAAAGAGTATAGACATTTTAAAACTCAAGTAATTTTTATTAGCATATTGAGTGATACCACCAAAGGGTTTATGAAATCCTTTAGGATGGAAAGACTTAAATATATTTCCACAGATTCAAGTCTGCACTTGTTATATTTGTAAAATTAGTGCCATTGTTTGGTCTAAAATGAAATCATAGATCAGGTGAAAATACAGCTGTGCTATCAGAGAACATGTGGGCTTAATCCTGGGATGATCAACTCTATCAGTAAGAAAAATAATTTATTCACATATTCAATAATTTGTATCAGATAATCCAATCATTTTCAGACTCGTAAATTAGCTTTAAACTCTAAATCTTAGCGGACAACTTGCAATATATAGACTATTAGAATGTTAAACTTCATATATTTTAGCAATTGCTTGCCATCTAGGAGAGGGAGTAGAGTGAAGGAGGGAAAAATTGGGAAAATAAGGCTAGGCAAGGATCAATGTTGAAAAATTATCCATGCACATGTTTTGAAAATAAAAAGGTTTTAAAACAAAACAAAACAAAAAAAGAATTTAAGAGAACCTAAGGTTATTTTTAATTCATTTTCTAATTTGACATGACTATAATGCAGAAACAAAAATAAGAGTATGGCAGCTACTCAGAGATGGGGTGCAGAAGCTGAACCCTAAAATATTCCAGGATTTTTATCCAGTGTTTACAAGGTGTCTCAAAAAAAAATCTGCAGGCTTAGACCATCTCCAAATGAAGAGGCAAAGATTTCATTATGCTATTGGCAGCTGTCTAAATTTCAAAAGGGACTTTAGTGAAGAAGTGGGGGTTTATGCCAATGACTGGCAGGATAAATTCTCAAAACAGGCTAGCTTTGCCATTACTAAAGGGAAAGACTTCATAAGGCAGGCAAAGTTACTAGCAAAACTCACTGCCATAAGGTGGGCAAAGTTCCTAATCAATCTGCCATCAACAAGGGGAAAAATAGGACCAAAAGCCTGATGCCATAAGGCTGGCTAAATTCTTAATGAACTTCTAATTAACTAGGAGGATGGAAGGGCCTTATATTGATATCTATAGTTTGGCTTCCAGATTGGAGACAGTAACTGTGGGGTGAAGATAATTTTGTCAATGCAAGGGAATCAACAATTCACTTAAAGACAACAAAGGCCCAATTAAAGAGAAGATAATCTTGTCAAAGCTCCTGGCCTGGAAAAGTACCTTGGCTACTCTGTGGAAATTTAACTAAGACCCACAGTCACAAAATTTACTTAAGGTTCACTTAAATTCATCAAGAGCTTAATCCTGTCCATGCTCCTCCCTATAGTCCACCTAGTTACCAAGTCTTTTGCTGGACTCTAATCCACTTTATCAGCAAGATTGTATAATCTCAAATTCATAGTGAACTTAAAAGTGTTCCAGGCTATTATAATAATTTAAACAATAATCCTTTCTAGATTTTCATTGACTAATGTGGCTAACAAAACTACACTTGGAATGAAAGTAAAGCTACCATCTGCCCAAATCATTTGTTCCATTTGTAGGTACCTCTAATTATTCAGAATATCTTTATAACAACAAACTTTTAAAACAAAAGCTTATTATGAATAACCACATGCTATTTTTGGTTCTTCCACTTTTAATAAATACATTTAACAGCTTTCTTTTTAGTTTTTATTTTCAAGAAAACGAATTGGTGTGGCTGGGACTAATGGTACTCTATAGGTAAAGGTCACCCAGATCACAATGGAGAGGTTCAAATACGTGATGAATTTTTTGCAACACATTCCCAACTAAGACTTTCCCACTAGGAAAAGCAGTGGAATGGATAACATGAGAGAGATTTAAGAGCAAAAAGAAGAAGGTTATATTATGTGGCAGGAAGGAAAGATGACAATCTGTATCTTTCATTGGAATCCATGCAAGGTCAAAAGAACAAGATGAGCATCCCAGAATGTTGGCAGGACAGTAAGAGACTTTTTTTTTGAGGATGTGGACTAATTTGATATGATGAGAGGGCCTTTTGGACTACATTGTTAGACAGATGCCCACATTGTTGAGACTGAAGGTTTAGTTGAGCTTCCAAGTACTTTAATCTTGCAAAAATTCTCATTGTGGAAGATTTATCTATTAATTCATATCATGACACATCTATGATTTAGTAGTAAGATGCAGTTATTTGCAAGAAGCACATAGGATTAAATGTATAACATTTTTAGTAAATTGAAAACACAGGATTTGGTGTCAGGTGGTTAATAATTCCAAACCTTTACTGCTACATACTGATTTTAGAGTAGTTTACATAGTTGTGCTATGTAGATATTTTCTTATTATCAAGTGTACCTTTAAATATAACATTTTCTTGCTTATCTCAGTATTTTCTGATTTTCATGCCTCTTTGTTAGTTATCATTACTATAATTTCAGATTTCTTAACTTTAGTACAAAATGAGAATTGTAATATATTCAATTATCTTAAATCTAAGCATATCTGTTGGTATTGGAGGTATTCCTTGTAGACAACACAATGTTGGCTGGTGCTTTTAAATCTATCTAATAACCTTTTCATTTTTTGTGAGAATCTAGTCTATTTACATTTAAGTTTTATACTTATTAAATTTCTTAGCATGTACCATCCTTTATTAATCTAACAGCTAATTGTTAATCTGTGAATAAGAGCCCATTTCTTACTTTATAAATAGCAGACTTTCCCTTAAAATTTGTGCAGGCAATTACAGAAGAATATGCAAAGTTATTGTTATTCTACTAACTGTTCTGTGAAAATTTGGTCTTTTGGCTCCTTAAGACAGTACCTGAATCTGGGATTGCCTCCTCATTTCTCTATCCCCCTTTTTTGATTCTTTTCTTTTTTTCTTTATTGTAATGCTTTTAAGCAGTGCATTAGTTTTTTTCTTTCTCTCATTTTATTTGGTCTTGAGTCCTACAGAATTATTGAGTTGTTAATCAAATCAATACAATGTTGTCTTTAATTCCTATGTGGTGATTAAATTGAAATAGCTACAGGTTAGTCACAGTTGTTAAGTATCTATTGATTAAAACACTTAGCCTAATGGCCCTGGTCTGTTCCAAAGACTAAATGATCCTGATGGTTTTATTGGAAAAAAGGTTTTCTTAATTGGCCCTTTTTGGTTAAACTTCTTAAATTTGTCTTGATTTTTAAAATATCTACATTTTATCTGTTAAAACAATTCTACTCTTTGGTTAAAAACTTAATTTGAGATGAATGTGTGTGTGTATGTTTGTATTCACATTATTTATTTAAGCTTTACATATAATTTCAGGTTTCTACTATTCTTTATTCTTAAAAATTCAAATTGTTTTGTTAAAATATTTAATTCTTTTCTTCTTAACTCCTTAGAGAATTATCTCCTTTATAGTGTGATCAACATTTGACAATGGTACTTCTATGAAAATTAATTCGGAGTTTCAAAATTGGTGTCCTGTAAATAGGCAGCTAGAATAACAAAGTAGACAGAGTGAAGATCTGGAGTATAGAAGTCGCATCTTCCTGAGTTCAAATCTGGCCTCAGACACTTACTTGCAGGGCAAGTCACTTGAACCTGTTGACCTCAGTTTTCTCATCTGTAAAATGAACTGAAGAAGGAAATGAGCAAACTATTCCAGTATCTTTGCCAAGAAAACAATGGAGTCATGAAGAATGGAATGTGACTGAAAACAACTCTGCAACACCAATTCTGCAGATCCTGTTGATTTGCTTTCTGTCTTTTTTTGGTATTTTTGTAAAATTTCCTTAGATAATTTTCTGAAATATAGTGGTTCAATTCTCCTCTTCTTCATATTCTCTAAGACTATAAGCTAAAAGCTTATATATAAATCTCTAAGCTATAGAAAATGCAATGACCTTACTTGGTAGAGGAATTTTCCTCATACTGGTATTCTCTATACTCATGAAATTCCAGCTCCAGTCTCTGTTCCTATTCTCCATCTTTGTTAGCTTCTTCTGTCCTCCCTTTCTGCCTCTGTAAAATTTGGCTAATAGTGAAATTAATCTCAATTCTGATTTCAAGGTATGGTTATTACCATAAGTATTTTAAAATGTAAAAGACCGGGATTTCATTTTTGGGATCAAGTAGTAGACTTGAAGCAACTCTTTATTCTGACTGTTTATTTAAGGAAGGCTTACATTTTCTGTAACAAGAGATTAACTTGATTGGAAGGCTTATCCTTGGGCTTTTCCAATATCCTTGGGTTTTGTGATTAGTGCCAATTGGGAATGGGAATTTATGTTACATGCCAAAAATAGATTTAACTGAGCAAAAAAGTGAAGTATTCTATCAAGTCAAGTCAACACCATTTCAGAACTATTAGATGCTAGATATTGTGCTAAGCAGTAGGAATACAAAGTGAGGGGGAAATAATAAAGAAAACAAAAACAAAAATGGCACCTGTTCTCCGGAAGCTCACAGTGGAATGATGGAGTCAAGTATGATAATGACAATGAACAGAAAAGATATATGCAGGATAAATTGGAGGTATCATCAAAAGGAAGGCACTGGAATTGAAGGAGACTGGGAAAGTCTTCCAAAAAGTGAGGGGGAAATAATAAAGAAAACAAAAACAAAAATGGCACCTGTTCTCCAGAAGCTCACAGTGGAATGATGGAGACAAGTATGATAATGGAGGTATCATCAAAGGGAAGGCACTGGAAGTGAAGGAGACTGGGAAAGTCTTGCAAAAGTGGTAGTTTAGTTGGAATATGAAGGAAGCCAAGAAGATGACAGTGGATGAAGTGGAAGGAAATTATAGGAATCAGGGACAATCAGTGAAAAGGCATGAGGTCAAGAGATGGAGTATTATGTGTAAGGAAGGGCAAGGAGCCATTTTGCTGAATCACAGAGTATTTGGAGGAAATGTAATATAAGAAGAATGGGATATAGTGGAAGGTCATAGGTTATACAGTCAGAAGAGTTAGATTCTTATTTTACCGTTGCTGGTGAGTGTGTCACTTTAATTTTCTTGGAATCTCTTTTTTTAATCTGTAAAATGAACGTGTTGTGTGGACTTCAAGTTGACACATACACATTAAGTATATGTGTATATGCATGCAAAACGTGTTTTTGTTTATAATACATGGGTACACACATATTACATGAACATATCATCATCTACAATATAATTCCAGTCTTCTACAATTTTTTCTTTAGAGTAGTAATAAAATCAATGGGAAAGAACATTTTGTGGCAATTGGACAATATCTATTTATTGGACTTTTTCTGGATGCATAATTTCCCATCTATTATCATGCTGTAACTAATTAACAGTAGATCAAGGTATCATAAAAATATGAACATTAGTCATCTGAGGTTTCTAATGTACTTTTTTATAATTCTATTTCTAATCCAAATGTCATTTGTTTTGATGATTTACTGCTTAACTGCTACTGTATTAAAAAAAAAAACTAAGCATATCCGAATATAGATGTATACCTATATTGGATATAGGTTTCAAAAAATACTCTTTGCATTTGCAAAGATCCATTTTTTTCTTTAATACCTACATGTGCATTTATCAAAAGTGTCACAAGGAAAGTCCCATTGGAACTAAGCACATTCTGGAGGGTGGTGGGGATAGGTATTATAGGAGAACTAACATGATTGAA
This sequence comes from Myrmecobius fasciatus, assembly GCA_023553655.1. NCBI lineage: Eukaryota > Metazoa > Chordata > Mammalia > Dasyuromorphia > Myrmecobiidae > Myrmecobius > Myrmecobius fasciatus. Next base: position 69,950 of record JAJPUD010003207.1, read on the forward strand.
ATTCCCCTGTACTAGTATAATTCTTTAGTGGCTTGGCATTCTTGCCTTTGTCAGAGTGAATAAATATAGCCCTAGGAACATAAGTTTGCTGGTTTATGAATCAAGCATCAACTAAATTGGGCAGGAGCCAAGAATCTTTCTTTCTACCCTCTGAGAAATAAATTCTCTCTGACATTGCTTGAAACTGGTCAATGAGATAGGCTGTGAATGCTATCTTTGCAGTCATTTAGATAATATTGAAAGAATATTAGTTATTAATACTTTAAATATTCTTTAGAATATGTGTAAATATTTAGTTTAACTAATATTCTAATAACTAAGATTCTACTTAAGGTATGCTAAGTGCCTTTCTAGGAAAGAGAATTTTCTCATAGGGAATTGTCTTTACTAATGGTACAACAAGTAGAAAATATATAAATTCAAATGTAAATATCTGAATCTAAAGAAACTAGATATTTATACATCTATCAACTAATCTATTCTATCTATATGTATTTATACTATATACTGATTATTGCCCATCAGTTGGAGATAGGCGAAAAAAGTTATAGTCTATGAATGTTATGAAATATTATTATTCCATAAGAAATGCTCAGAAGGTTGATTTCAGAGAGGCCTGGAGAGATTTGTATGTACTGATGCTGAGTGAAATAAGTAGAACCAGGAGATCATTGTGCACAGCAACAAGATTATGTGACGATCAATTCTGATGGTCATGGCTCTTTTCAACACAGGTGATTCAGGCCAGTTCCAAAGGTCTTGTGATGGAGAGAGCCATCTGCACCCAGAGAGGGACTATGGAGACTGAGCGTGAATCACAATATAGTATTTTCACTTTTGTTGTTGTTGTTGTTGTTAGCTTGTGTTTTGTTTTCTTACTCATTTTTTCCTTTTTGATCTGAACTTTTTTGTCCAGCATAATTGTGGAAATATGTATAGAAGAATTGCACGTATTTAACATACATTGTATTACTTGCTGTCTAGGGGAATGAGGGTAAGGGAGGGGGGAAAAACAAGATTTTTCAAGGATGAATGTTGAAAATAAAAAGCATTAAGAAAAATAAAATGTATCCTTAATTTCAACTTTAATAAGTTTTTATTTAGCACAGCCTGTGTTAGAAACTGTGGCTACAAAGACAAAAAAATGGTTCCTGTCCTCAAGGTGCTTATATTCCTGCCATGAGGAGACAATATGGATACCGTATTATGATGGAAAGAATATTTAATCTCTCTGATCTAATGTTTCCTCATCTTGAAAATGAGTATAATAATAATAATACCTACACAAAACAATATTCATTTACACACCCAGGATCTCACAAGTAGTGAATATTTGACCTACAGGTAATGCTGAGTCTATATTAAACTTTCTGTTTGAGGGTAGATGATGTGTTTTAGGTTTAGTGGAAACATTCATCAATCATGACCATCTTCAAGTCTATCCATGACTATGTCACATAGGTTCTACTTTTGTTCTGCTCAGAACCAGAGGACATGAGTAAGAATAATAGATGGAAGTTGCAACATAGAAATTTCAGCTAGATTGAAATATACACTTCCTAATAATTATAATTATTCAGAAGTTGAAGGGGTGCATCAAAAGGGAACTTTTCCCAATAACTCAACATCTTCAAGCAAATACATGATCTTTACTTGAGAATATCTTAAAAGAAATTTTTGCTTAGGTCTGAATCAGTTAGAATAGCTTGTGAATACTCATACAACTCTGAGATTCTCTTGTCTTATAATCTGTTAAAATGTAAGCTTGTTGAAGATAAAAAAATTGTTTTCTTCTTCCCAACAGTTTCTGATCCTCAATAACTTGATATTCAACAAATACTTGTTTAAGTAAATTAACTAAATTTTTCGAAATTAGATGTTGAGATAGATTTTTTAATACTTGGTAGATTATTCCACGAAAATTTTATCACCTAGAAATTGATTCTGAAGGCATAGTTAGTGAAATGTTGGTTCTGTGTTCTTCACTTAACTATTTAGGCAGAGTAAATACTGCCACTGGGCCATATTAATGGGAGAGCAAAAACATATTCACATAAACAGGTTATCTGGGATGTGTGAGATAGTTTCAATGGGCATCTTACTGCCCTCTTTCATATCAATTTCATATTTGATTTGAATACATGTCTATTCATTAATTTAAGATGGAAGTAAAAATATTAAATGGCTCCTTAACAAAAACAAATTCTAGAAACTGTCATTTATGAATTTAGTAATCTGCTATGCCCATTTTAAGACTTCTGAAACTCTGAAGTGTTGATATTACTTTCACAAGTATAACTTGTAATATACCTTGTCTGCTCTCTTGCTGCCAAAAACTTTCCTTGCTATCACTGAAAAAAAAAAAAAGATAGCCATCATGTCGAAATGATGATGTATTCAGCAACCTACTGTATTTCTGTCATTTTTGAACCCACTTGTGCATCATTAATCACTATGTCTATTTTAGCATCTATAAGCAAATACATAAAGTGCCTTCAGTTTCAACAATGTAAGATGCTCATGGTACTGCAATTCCCAAGGCACTTTCCAAATGATTTAATTTGGCACTGGAGGAGGTTTTAGCCCTCCACCAGAGGGTTGAACCAGGAGCAATGGAAACTCTAAGGAAGAAAATTTAAACTTAGTGCCAGGAAAACAAAAGAAAAGGAAAAAAAATCCTAACTATTAGATCTGTTCAAAAGTGAGATGGGCTGCCTGGAGAAGTCACTTCCTCCTACTTGGAGGTTATTAATCAGAGAAGAGATGGCCACTTGTCAGATACATTTTAGCATGGATTCCTTTGATGAATAGGTTGGATTAAATGGCCAGTGAAGTGTCTTCCAAGTCTCAAGTTTCTGTGATTCCGATAAAAAGATTTTTTTTGGGTGGGGGAGAGGTAGAAAGTATTGGTATTATTACCCTTATTTCCTAGATAATAAAATTGAGGATTAAAATGTTAGAAATGGAATTTTAACAGGTGTGTCCTGATTCCAAACCAGATCAGAATGTTCCTCAGAGTAAATATTAGATAAGTTCTGAGGAATTTCTTGTGACATAAAGAGGTGAAATAATTTATCTGTGGTAACAGCAGAATTTGAATCCAACTCTTCCTGTCTCTAAATTCAATACTCTATCCAGTATGTCACTCTTTATCTACACAGACAAATATCTATTCATCTACTAATATCCATACTAGTTATAAAAATATGTTAAACACAATTAATTGTTTAGTATCTTTATCTTGAATTCCCCTAATGTTTGAATAAACAAATGGCATCAGCAGAATTAAGCTGAAAATTAATTTTCAGGAAAATGATAGACTTGGATTTATTTCCCTGCTGAGTTGAATACTTTATTTGATAATGAGGACCCCTCCAATATGCTCAAATAACTGACCTCACAATGGGGGTGAATAGACATGAAACCATTTGTTAAAAGATAATCACAATCATCTTAGTGACAATTTGGAATGACTGAATGACCTGCAGCCCCCATGGAGATTTTTGCATCAAGAGACTTCCCAAAACTCAAAATGAAAATGCAGGATCCAGTGAAAAGGCTATTAATTTACTTTCCCCTTATTTTCAGTCCCAATACTTTCTCCTTCAACTCTTGATTTTGGGGTAGTCTACTCTAATACTCCAACCTCAATTTTCTCTACCCAATACTATTCAATTCTTGTTCTTGTATATATTAAGAATCTTTGTGCTCCTTCATCTATTGTTCTCACACTATCGATTTAGAATTGGAAGAGAAAAGCACAGAACTTGGAGTCATTTTACACTTTCATTTGATTCTATGGTCATATAATTCTTCATTAAGCAGCCAGAATATTTATCATGAATAGATTCATACTTAACTGTTTCTTAGGGAACAGGGAAACAGTTTTTGCAAAGGTAAATGAATTTAATTTCAAATTTTCTGTTTTAATCTTTCCAATTTCATTATACATACATTATATATTTATAAGTTATATATTTAAGATTAGTTTTGAAATTTAAGATTTTATGACTATAATTAGATAACAAATTCCTAAAATAATTACATAAAACATTTTTATGGATAAATCAGGTTAATTATTCCAGGAATTAAAATAAGAAAAAAAAAACAGATTAATGCAGGCTTATATATGTGACCAAAGAGGGATTTGATTTACATCATGGTCAAGGATCACATAAGACAGCTTTACATAGTGATTAGAGAGAGCTGGCCTGAAACCAGGGAAGTTCAGCTTCTGATTTTATTTGTCTTTTATTTTTTAAAATGACCAATAGTATCAAGGATGATGTCTTGACTTTTGGATAAATTGGATTTGAATGAGGGAGGGTTGTACAAAATCATCACTCTCCTGAAGTCATTGAAGAAAAAAGTCAAGGTGATGGGATGGCTCAGGAGTTAATGGAATATCTTGACATCTTTGGTGTCTAAGGACTAAAGAACTCCTGCTTCAGCCTCATTCTTGTTCATCAAAACAAATTGTTCTCATTCATCCATTCTGCCAAGGAAAGCTTTCACGTGCTTGGGGTAGATACTTCCCTAACTCACTGATTTATTTGTGACTTATCAGTTATCTTAAACCTGGTTTAAACCATCTGCCAAAATGGTTTAGTGAAATGTGACTGCTTGCTACAGCTTCTTGGAGCCAAAGGTGAGAGTTGAGTGCCAGGTAGACACCAAAGGTAGATGAGCAGCCCTGGAGAGGGCTCAGCTGGCTTTCACACCAGAGGTGCTAGTACTCCTTCAACACTCCATATAACACTCTGAGCAGGTAGGTGGTACAGTGGGTAGAGAGCTGAGCCTGAAAGTTTATTCTTTATGAGGGCAAATCTAGTCTCAGTCACTTACTAGCTGTGTAAATCACTTAATCCTGCTTGCCTCAGTTTCCTCATTTATCAAATGAGTTGGAGAAGGAAATGGCAAACTTCTCCAGCATCTTTGCCAAGAAAACCCCAAAAGGGCTCACGAAGAGTTGAACACAAGTGGAAAACAACAGAACAAGTATTTCATCATATGTGAAGACTTGAGCTCTCCGTTTCTGATATATGATGGATGTATGACTGTATGGCATTTCATCTCTAAATGGTCTAGGCAGACATGTGACTATAATTACCAGAGAAGGCTTGGACCTGCATCAGTAAAGTGCATTTCCTCACATAGGCATTCCTTGTTCCAAGAAAATCCCTATTCCACTGTCAATGAGACTGTTTAATGTTCCTGTAGGCAGGGAGGACTGAAGAGGGTAATTATGCCATGTAGAGCCTCTCCATTTTGTGTAATTTGCAGGTATCTATAACCATCTCCTGGAGGGATAACATTTTGCTTAACATCTTTTAGAAAATTATGGTTTTCTCTTTCCTTTGGGAATATTCAACAACAAACAATATTAGTTATTGACGTGTATTTGATGACATCTATAAAATCAATTAGTAGCCTCATTTAACATCCATAGAAATAACACAGAGAAAATAACTGGATAGAGTAAAGTGAAAAAGTATAAGATTAAGTAAAAAGAAAATTAACCGTATCATTCTGTTCCCATAACTACCCAATGTGAAACTTTTGAATGAAAATAAAAATTGAATTCTATATGATGCTACATTTTTACTTTAGCAGACTACAGGATAGTTATTGCAATCTCCCCAAAGGCATGAACTATTTCATTTAGTTTTTGGTTTTAGATGTCTAATACTTCATTGTTAAACAAAGTGTCTGGCACATAGTAGCTAATTAATAAATAGCTGCTTGCTCAAATGACTGATTTATTTTTCCCATTTTCATCCTGTTTGGTATTGTGATCATAACCAAAATCATCAATTTCTCTTTCCCAAACTATTTTTTATAGAAGAAGGTACCTCAGAGACCTTTTAGTACAATCTAATTTTCCAAATTATAGAGCTAAATAATATTGTAACAAAATAAATTCTGCAGATATGTTTTAATGACAGTTATTCTAGTGAATAGCTGACAACAATTTAGGATACCTATATCAAAGATATTCACACATTTGTTTTATAGTAGAGTACATTTTTTAACTAATAGAAAAAGATATTCTTCAGTGTTAATTTATAATGAGAAAGTCTAAATTATTATTATCTGTTTCTCTTTCTCCTCTCCTCTCTTTTCTCTCCTCTCTCTCTTATCTAACCATATGTCTATTTTAGTTTTATATTTTGCCATTACTCATTATTAATAAATCTATTAGATTAAGTAATATTTGTGTATTAATTATTTTCAGCCTTATTTCAGAGGAAGAGAACAGAGGCTAAAAAAGCTTAATTAATCAGAGTACTTTTAGAAAGGGGATCAGTTTAATTTTCATTGTTAAATAGAGGCCAATCAGAATAACTCTTTGCTTTCTTCTTGGACATCTTTATCAAGAATATCAATCTACTTTACAAAAAAAAATGGTAAATAATGATGATCCTATATTTCTGGTTCCAGTTTTTGTGGCAGTTTATAGTTATTATTCTGAACATCAGTGATCATTCTTTAGTATTATAAGTTAATTATATGCTACTTAGTAGGGATCAGAAAGGCCAGTTTATTCTCTTTCTCCCTCCTTTCTTCCTCCCTTCTTCCTTTTCTTCTCTCTCCCTTCAGTTTCTTTCTTTATCTTTGTGTATGTATAAGTTACATGCTATATGCAATTTATTAATGACATTATTTAAAATCATAATGTCAGTCCACAAGTACTTATTGTTAATTATATGCTAGGTTCTATTCTCAACATTGGACATACAAAGAAAGTTAACCAAAGTTTTTTTGCCTTAAAGCAGTGGACGGGGAAACAATATGTAAACAACTAGTTTAATATGCTACATTATTATTGTTTAGTAAGGCAGACTAATGGTACTGGTTCTATGGTTCTTTAAAGGTTTGGAGTAACAACATTCAAATCAGTATTTGTAATTCCAAATATTTTGTTTCATTTAAATTTTAACAAATTAATTTCTTAATTTCAGATATAATTTCTGATTTTTTCTGATTATTCCATATGTTGATATTAAATGTCATCATTTTAGAACTTTTTCTACATTTGAACAGTAGAAAACTATGTGCTCTGGGCCATGAGAAATGATGAGCTCTTGAAAACTCCACATGCAATGTCAGATAGTCTCGTTTAAAATAATACATTACTTATTTTTCAGCCTTTAGAATTTTTCAAATTGCCTTAGCTTAAGAGCATATGTCTGCCTAAATGACATTAAATTCAGTTTGATTGAAAGATAGGACAAAGGCCCTGCCAATATGTTCATATCATCCAAATGACTGATCACTTCAGTTAACCATTATGTTGTTTTGCCTATATGATACTGAATAGAAATTTTTGGACACATTAAATTAAGAGCATTCATTAAATTCATAGTATGCATGAGATTTTGGGTTAGGCACTGAAGAAAAAAGAACAATACCAAGTTAAAAAAAAATGATTTCCTTCTCTTAAGTCCTGCATGCTACAAGATTCATGTTAGTCAAGATGTCACCCTCCTGATTTCATTGATCCTCTTTGAAAATGACAGATTAATAGCAACATGTTTACATGGAGAAATATTGTATACAAGTTTAAAAGGAGTATATGTAAATAGGAAGTAATAGAGAGGAATTTCAAGGAGACAGTTCTAACTACTAGGTTTATGTTCATTGGTTGGAGGGAGGTGAAATAAGGGGGAGGTTATGACAGAGAGTTTTAAGTGAGAGGTGGAACTTTCGCACAAAGGTGATATTTGTTTTTGTTTTTGAAGAGGATCATGACATTGGGGAGGGGATACCATGACATGAGAGTGAGTTGGATGGAATTGAAGGAGGGCTGGACAAAGTCACGAGCCATCCTTTCTCCTCCCAAAGGCACAAAGGAATAATTCAAGAGAAAGAATGTTCATCTTAGAGTTTTGGGATCTGACTTCAAATCCTGACTGTCATTTGCTATCTATGTGACTTTGAGAGAACTACACTTTATGTTTCTATAATCCAGTTTCCTTATTGGTAAAATATGTTAATCTCACTAAATGATCCTTTAGGTCCTTTACAACTTTAAGTCAATTATTCTGTTGAGGAAGCTAGGGATTCTGTGAATAAGAGAGAAGGAAGAAGTATATTCTCAGCATGAGAGATTATCTTTGCAAAGTCTTTCAGGTAGAAAATGAAATGTTACATATGGGAAATATCTTGATTGGAATGCCCTGTAAGGAGAGTATATGATGGAGAGTAATATGAAATGGGATTTAAGAAAGATGAGTCAGATTATAGAGGACCTGACGTATTCAGCTGATTATTTTTCACTGAAATTTTGTTTATAATCATTGAATATTTTTGAGTAGGTGATTGACATGGTCCAATCTACATTCTTAGAAATATTAATTTGGAAGTGGTCAGAAGACAGACTGGAGAGACAGAGAGATTTGAAGCAGGGATAACAATACTGATGATGATGAAAGGAGATGAAATGAACCTGAAGTAGTTTAAGGTTATGTAAATAGGGAGAGAGGGACAGATGTGAGAACTGTCATAAGGTTAGACTCAACAAAGCTTGGAAATTGATTGGATTGGGTGAAGAATGAAGAGGGAAGAATCAAGTATCACTTAGAGATTTTGAACCTAAGTGACTGAAAATTTAGTGGGACTCAGCAGAAACAGGGAAACAAGATCCTCGTGAAAACAAGTTTTAAGTATTATTAGGGTATCCAAGTAAAGGTTTCTAGTAGGAAATCGGTGATGTCTCTTAGACTATGAGATCCTTGAGAACATTTGTTTGTTTGCTTGGTTGGTTTGAGAATATTTGCTTGTTTTGCATTTCTTTTTTTCTCCACAATGTCTGCCACATAATAGATGTTTAATAAATGCTTATTCTCTTCAATGTAGGGATATTGTTCTTAGTATCACATATGTAGATTTCATTGTCTTCTACATGGAAATAATCCTTCAACCATAGGAGCTATTAAGTTCACCAATTCAATTCCATTTACCAAATATTTATGTAAGCCTAATTTTTATTAGACATTATCAGAGACATAGTACATAGAGGAAAGAGAACAGGTTTGAGGATTTAAGGAGAAGGAACACTTTAGCAGAAAGGATTATCTAGCTAATGAGACTGAGAAATAACTCTCAGAGAAGCAAGAGAATAAAGAGAAACCAATGTCATCCTAGAAAAGGGAGGAAAACACAAAGAAATGGGGAAATGGCTACTTAGTTTCCCCATTAATAAAGTGGAATAATAACATTTATCTCATAAGGTTGCTGAATTAAATGAGATAATATGCAAAGTACTTTACAAAATTAGGACTGTAAATGCTAGGTATTGTTATTATAAACATTCTAAAATAGGAAAGAAGGGAAAGACCAGAGAATGAAAAACTTAAAGCAAATAGGTGTCGATCCATGCATTTTTCAGGACAAAGATATTATGTCTTGTGTAATATCAGGTTACATAGTCACACTTTTGATGATATTAAGCTGGAAGTGTAAACAGAAATTATTTCTCTCTTGAAAAAGGTAGGACAGGGAGCCAAGATGGCGGAGTGAAAAGGTGACTTTCTGCCTCTCCTCCGATCTTCTCTCAAATCAACAATAAAATAAGCCTCCGAACTGATCTTCAAGTCAACGAACTCAGAAATATTTGGGCACGGCTCTCTGGATAACTTCATATCAGGTTAGTCGGACTCGGACAGAGAGATAAATAGATGACCCCTGTGCAGGCCGGAAGTGAGGGTGAGACTCAGCTCAGCTCATCCTGGAAGAAATTCCAAACTCCAAATTCCAAACACCTGGAGTTTATCTGAGGCACTCGGGACACTCTGCCCTGATTGGGGACAGGTGTTCTGGCAGACTTGCCTTGTTTAAGGAGTAATTCGGACTTAGTCCTAGCCCCCACTGGCCCAGCACCTTAAGTCAACTCCACGAAGTGCCCCAGGGCAAAGCGTCTTCAGCAGAGGTTTTTTTTTTTCCCCCTACCTTAAAGAGATATCCACTCTGTCTAAAAAAAAAAATGATGAAGAAGCAAAAGAGAGCTCTCACCATAGACAGCTTTTATCAAGGCAAAGAAACGACCTCAGATACAGAGGTTTCTTTAGACAAAAATCCAGAAAAAAACAGCAAGGAACATCACTGGTCCCCGTTTCAAAAGGCCTTTCTGGAAGACTGCATAAAGAACCTCAAAAGAGAGCTGGAGGATAAATGGGAAAATAAACTGAAATCAGTGCAAGAAGGATACAGTATCTTGCAAGAAGGATATGATGCTTTGCAAAAGAGATATGAAAAAGACACCAATTTATTAAAAAATAAAATTAGTGAAGTGGAAAAAGAGTGCAGTGAACAAATTGGCCAGTTACAAAAGGAACTTAAAAAGGTAACTGAAGAAAACAACACTTTAAAAATAAGAATTGAACAAATGCAAGTGAATGACTCA
>JAJPUD010003207.1:102781-162510 GCA_023553655.1 Myrmecobius fasciatus
AGAGAGAGAGAGAGAGAGAGAGAGAGAGAGAGAGAGAGAGAGAGAAGAGAGACAGATAGAGGCAGAGACAGAGAGAGGCAGAGATAGAGACAGAGAGACAGAGAGAGACAGAGACAGAGCGAGAGAGAGAGAGAGAGAGAGAGAAAGAGAGAGAGAGAGAAGATAGGAAGGGAAATGAAAAGAAAGAAAGAAGGATAAAGGATGAAAGAATAAAGGAAGGAGGAAATAGAGAAAGAAAGGAAGTGGTAGTTCTTTCTTTGCAGAAGGGAAATCCAAGAAATCTCCTCTAAACAAATTATCCTGGAAAGATGGAGAAGGGAAAAGTTACATTGGGTGTAAGGCCTGGGAAAGTTTCCCAGGGGACATGGCATTAAGTGCTTCCTGCATAGAATTCTATACATGTAAAGTTTAATCTCATTGAAAATTGAAAGAGAAAGTACGTATGTTAGCAGTATGAGACTTTAATAAAAGAATAACAACAGGTAATGTTGAGATTGAAGAATTCAATAGTACTTAACCATGAGGAAATAATTTTTCTCCATATCTCTAAAATGTGACTGCATAATTATTATGAATGATACAAAATGACTAGTGAAAATAAATGAGATTAAAGATAGATTACAATCTAGCTTATAATGATTTCCATATTGTTGATAGTTTATGGCATATATTCAGCATACTTTTTATTTGATCATTATTTACAAAATCTCATAAACAGGAAAGTTTCTATAGATCATAAACATTATTTTATTGCTAGAACTTACAGGGCAAATGAACCATAGAGAACTCTGGATTGTCATGAAAGTCTGAACTCATCATTGGATATGTGTACTAAATTGGGATAAAGATGTGAAAGGGAGATCTGTCCAAGCATCCCAGAGTTTGTCCATGAGCTCATGCTTGACACAAGATTACCATGTATCATCTTAATAAAAAGATCATTTTATCCACATCAAGGTTCTGTTTTTTTTCTTAAGTATCATGAACCATTTACCCCATCTCCATAACCATAATCATTTCAATAAATAAAAGCATTATGACTTTGTTTAAATTAGTTAAAAGAAAGACTATCCATTGTAATCTATTTGACCTTGTCAAGGATCCCAGAAACTTCACTACTGTCTTGAAAAGAGAGTTATTGATATTTGTATAATACACTAAAGTTTGCCATATGCTTTTTACCTATTATCTCATTTGACCTCGATAAACACTCTATTTGTTCCTGTATCCATTTTATGGATAAGGAAACTGAGACTCAATTAGTATAGGTCACTTGCCCATGGTAACAAACTTTTAAAGGTAAAAGGCAATAGAATTTAAAACTAGATCTTACCTGACTCCAGAGCTAATCTCCATAAGTTTACCTTTTTTAAATTTATCATTAAATTTCAGAATTTATTTTATTTCTATTTTATCTTTTTGTGGGATAGTGGATAGAGTGATAACTCTGGAGTCAGGAAGATCTCACTTACTAGCTGTTTGATCCTAAACAAGTAACATAAGCTCTCAGTTTCCTCATTTGTAAAATGGGGCTAATAATTTATCTGCTTTCCAGAGTTCTTGTGACAATCAAATGAGATAATAAATTATAAAGTACTTACTTAGCACAATACCTAACACATAGTAACTGTACTATAAATGTTAGCCAGCCTCTCCATCATCATCATCATTATCATTAATCTCTTGCCTTATTATTCAGATGCAGGTATCTATTTGTTTTTTTTTGTTTTGCTTATTCTTAATTTTCTATGTGTTTTCTTGTTTTTGTCATTTTCAGATACCAAAATTTATAGGAGGAAAAGTGAGTCCCCCAAGATTAAGTTAGGTGATGAACTAAGAAGTCAGTAACAGAACCTATTTTGTCATTTTCAGTGGTCTCCATATTTTGGCTTTTAGTGGTGGTTACCTCTTTTGTGGGATTATCTATTCTCAGCCAAATGATTATAGTGCTGTTTTCAAGTCAACTCTTTTTATTATTGATGTTGTTCTCATTGTTGTAGATATATATTAGACCCAGTTTAACTATGTATTTACACATATACATACATGTGTCTATGTATCCATATATAGTTATATAATACATATATGTGCACACACAAATATATATACACAAGATAGAGTTAATTAATATGCATTATTACTAAATATTTGTTCAACATAGGTTAGATACTTACTTGTTATGATAGTTGTTATATATGCAATCATAAAAATAATTGGTGCTGGATATCACCAATGTCCTTACAGGAAAATGACCCCATGGGAATTCCCATCACTAACTTATAGGGTTACACATCTCTGACTTAGTGGAAGAGTCTAAAGCAACTGCCTGGGCTCAGAGAGGTTAAATAACTTATCCTGTCACACAGCTAATAAGCCATAGACAGAACTGGAGCCAGGTTCACCACATTTTAACATATCAAACTAGTGTGGCAAAGTTAAATTAAGGAATTGGCTAGATAGAGTTACTTCTACGGTGAGGGGGTGTTGAAAGTGCCCTCTCATACAGAAGGAAAAGAATTAGACATATTCTTATATTGATTATGGTTGAAGGAACAAGGTAACAGCTATGCACTAAAAGTGTGGAGCACAGCCAGAAATGAAAAAAGAACTTGATTTATCTTGAAAGTCTTAACCGAAGTCCCATATTGTATCATTGCGCCATTGATGAAATAAATAGGCCTGTCAGCTCTAGAAAAGCACATTCAATTCCACCTTGTGGTTAGATAGCCAAAGCACTTTGAAACACAAATTAAAAAATAGTACTATAGAAATAGTGTCTGACAGATGGAAGAGCTAGGGTGTTTAAAGAAAAAATATTCATGTTATACAGGACTCGTGCTTAAAGTCATTCAAAAACTAAAAAATGAAATATTTGAAATAGAAAGGTCACATATGGCTTTAGTATTTTATTTCCCATACAGGGTCATTTTCTTCCTTCCTTTCCTCCCGTCTTTTCTGCCCTCCTCTCCCTTTCTATGTCCCTTTTTCCTCTCCCTCCCTTCCTCCCTCACTTTTTTCTTCCTTCTCCTCTGTCCTTCTTTCCATCCTTTTCCTTCCTTCTTCTCATCCTCCCTTCCTCCTTCACTTCCTTTCTTCCTTCTCCATCTTTCCTTTACTTCCTTCCTTCCTTCTTTCCTCCTTCTTCCCTCCCTCCCTCCCTCCCTTCCTTCCTTCCTTCTTTCCTCAAAGATAACTAAATGTCAAACAAAATGGAAAGTAATAAATGGAAAGCTTATCACTCCTCTCACAAAATGGTGCTTTAATTTGGTAATATGCACTCGGAGTTGTTGTAACCCCTGGTAGTCAATGGGAATGAATACCAAAGTTGAAATGTCATGCCAAGGGAGGATTAGTCATTCATGAATTTAAGATTAAGTGTCTAGTCAAAACAAGTCAAAGTGATAAGGCTAGTTTTTGCCATGCTGACTTTCATTGCAGTATAATCTAAAAACACATACAATACATTTGGAGCCCAAGATGAATAACTGACTGCTATTCATAAAGAACATAAATTAGACAGGGTATCAGCCCATTAAAATGTTCTGACATTTAATTGCTGTTAATTTTAATCTGTTTGATGAGCAACTCAAACAGTAATAATATAGAAAAATACCATTTTTGATATTTATGATCCAAAGCAACCTTTTGCTCTTACATCTGTTTGGGCATTGAAAGGGTAGCTTCAAATGATTCAATTTTATTTTTTGTTTATTTCTGAAGTCTGCCATAAAGTATCATTAAAATGATTGAACAGCTGTTTTGTAAAACCGTTTGCCACTATCTACATTTCTAGGCACTTTTCCTATTGGGTAATCATATTTATGATTCTCCTGGGACATCAAGCTTAATGATCCACAATAATATCTACTAGAAATTTTCTTTGAAACTTGGAATACAGCCTTAAATCCCCCCCCACCCTTTCTTCTTTAAATTTGATTAGTTCTATTCATTGTTCTTTTGAATTTAGACCATGACATTCACATCCTTACCATATAGATGATCCTGGGTGGATCACTGAGCTTTGGGGAATTTCTTTGTCCTCTTCTGCAAGATGGGAATAATAATGGCATCTCACATGGGATATTAGCATGAAGAGTAAATGAGCTTTGTGAATTTTGGAGAATGATATAAATGTTAGTTATTATGATTATGTTATCATTAGCATTAATCATACAGCATTTTTTTTCTTGAAATGGTTATCTGCAACATAGTGATCATGAAATGTTTTAACATGGACATATCAAGTATACATTCTAAAGAGGTGTTGGAGGGGAGATAATAGAGTTTTCTTATTGCCTGAGGTACTGTGACTTTTTATTTTAGGTGTAGATTGAACTTATTGGGGAGGCTTTGCTCCCACCTCATCAGGCTCTTCTCTGTGAAAGAGAGGAAGAAAAAGATGGAAAAGTCCTCAGAAATCATCCAACTTCCCCCATAATAACATGGATCCCCCCTCCCACTCTTTTTTATTTTTTCTCATCTCACCAGGTAGAGCAGTGGAGAGAGGAAATGTACCTGGACTTCTTCAGATGAGCTCAAAACCAGCTCAGACACTTATTAGCTGTGTGATCCTGGTCAAGTTAAGTGGGAAGGACAGAAAGTCTTCTCAGAAAACTGAGCCCTGTCATAGTTTGGGGCTACAGTTCCAGGAAGCTCCCCCTTGCTTGTACCCTTGCTTAATATCACACAAACTACTTTATAATCTACAATCTGCCCTGCTCTTGTATCTGACTGAGGGTGGAGCAGATTCTCCTGACAAGCTGTAAGACCTGATATAAAGTCAGGCACAGCTGGGGTCCAAGATGGGCTAAAAAATGTAGTAGGGTATAAAAAATCAGGCTTAGCTGCCTGTGTTTTGCCTCCCCTCACTAGACTCAGATACTGGTGAAGGTGACCCCCTTTCCCTGCAGGAACTGAATAAACTGCTTTCTGCTCTGGCTCTGAGAAAAGTTCATTTAAATTATTTTGGGTTACTGGTCGCTGTTCCACACAGTTTTCTGGGGGCTGGTCCAGGACTTGTGCTCTCTCACTGGCAACTTGCTCTCATCACTCCCAAAGGCAGGAGCCTGTTGGGGGAGCAGCCCCCCAAAAGTCTTCGGACTTAATGGGGGAGATCCTGCTGTGGGAAAGTAGGAGCCCAAAGAGATGGACTTGCCAGAGTAGAAACCAAAAGAAACTCCAACAGAGTAAGAGAAAGCCTGGCTGGTCAGTGAGATGAAAAGTCACACAAGATATACAGGTAGAGCCCACAGGTAAAAGCTGAAAGAGGACCCTGAGAGAAAAGGACTGAACTGAATAGGACTCTGGGATCATTAGGGACATAGTGAAAGGGATAGCACCTAGTAAGCTCCCCTGGGTGACTGAGGGAAGAGGGTGACCCATTTGGAATTGGTCTGTAACAAATTCAATATTGGAGTGTGAAAGAAAGAAGAAGAAAATGACAAAATACTATTTCTCCTTATGGAGAGGACACAATCTATGAGGAGGTACTATTTGATCCAATATAGATCCCCCAAGGATTGGGATGTATCAAAAGTTGAATTCATATGTAAATGCTAGGAGTCTTTCAATCCAGAACAAAGCTCCTAATTCCAGAGCTAAGATGTAGATCTACAACAGGCTACAAAGGCTCTTGTGAAATCTATTTTCACTGTTCTCAGACTAGGAGTCCAAGTGACTCCTGAAAGTGCCATTGAACTCCCTTCTTCTGAAATCTGTTCAGAAAAGGGATATTTGTCTTAAAATATATATATGTACATATGTATGTAATATACATATATACATTAATATACGTATACACACATGTATATGTATATATATATATGTATATATATATATTTTTTTTTTTTACTGGCAGAGGCTTTACACTTATGCTTCATGTAAGAAGTTGGGTTATGAGACCTGTGAAGGAAGGATTTTATGAATACCTCTGTTATTCTTATGGGATTCCCCCTTTCTGAAAATTGCTTTTAGGGTATAGTATAGTCTTTATTAAAAAAGATGTCTAACTATTTACAAAATCTTCTGGGAACGTATAAGCATACTTCCCAAGAATGAGGGTTCTGCTCTCAGAGCTCTCTCACCCTCTCTCTCTAGTTCTCTTAGGTTTATTTTTCTCTAGACCTAGAGCAATTAACCAGCACTAGATAGCTACATTGACCAGCTTCAGGGGTCTGATTCAACTCATTGGATTTTCAATCAGGTCAAGCACTTCAAATGGGACCCTGTAGGATGACCCAGCTCAGCACCCATTCTCAGCAGGACTTAGTTTCAGAAAATGAGACCATAGCCCTATTCCCCAAAAGAATTTGAGCCCCCTTTGTTTGGGAAGGAACTGGAACTTGTGCATGAACGGATCCCAATCTACCCATTGTGTGAGTGGGTTCCCTATAAGGAGCCCATCAATCCCATAGAGGGGGGAGGTTATGGAGGATTAATGCTATTCCCCCTCTGCCATAATATTTGAGATTTAGGATGGGGACATCGAGTAAAGATTTGAGTTAAAGAATATTGCATAAACAATTCAGTTTGATGCTTGTCAAATTATAATGTTGTTGAGGCTCGTCTAGCTTTGACAAGCAGGTACAATTGTGTCCTAATAGACAAAGAGGTTTTTATAGAACTGCCTGTCAAATTTGGCACAATGTTTAGTTTGCTACAAGGGATAGACATTCAGAAAATGCAGATCAAGTTATTCATGTAATAGGGATAGATCTCTTAGGAAGATTTGGAATCAAGTCAAGAACTTAGGGAAATGATAGACACTAAAACCTGAACAGAATTGCAAAGAACTCTGTAAAAGAGTCTGAACAAAAAGCAATTGCTGTGTCTGTGCTACATTTGCCCCACGTCCAGATAGTACCATTCCCTTTGAGTATGGAAAAACAAGAAAGTGAATTCCTCCTGTTTCCAAAGTCACATTCTCAGGTAGAAGTGCAATGCTGGATACTAGTCCCTTACCTCTGGAGATCAGTTTGCCTCTGATGGCAGGGTGAAAGATTCCAAAATCTAGGGGCTGTAGGGACATGTACCTGAGTCTGGAATACAGCTGGGGGTATCTCTGGCAATTTCTTGGATGAGCAAACTTTGGGGGGTATTATGAAGGCAGCACTCTCAAAACTGCTTTGCCTGGGGACTGAGTGGGTACTTGTGCATCCATCCTATTGGCTATTCCTTTTACCTTGGCATTTGATGAAGTAAGAAAGACCAAATCAGGGATAATTAAGTCAAGATAGTAACTGATGAATTCAAAGCTAGAAATCCAGTTCTGGATTTGGATCATTCCTATTCTGGTGAATAAATATTATTGGATAAGTTATACCAGAGAAGCATTGAAGAGTAACAGAATAGTTAGATGCCACTAGCAGAATGGCATGGGAAAAATAGAATGATTCTAGAAAGATTAATAGCAGGAAGAGGAGGAATATATATTATAATTGGAAAATTCACTCTTAGTAGAGTTCTATCAGAAGAATTAGCAGAGAATTCAGGGATTAAATATCCATCCTAGGTAAGGAGTTAATAGACTTTAATGAAGTGGGATGTAAAAAAACAATATTCAAATGTGAAAGGTTAAAAAAGGATGTGGAAACTAAATTATTAAAAAGAAAAAAAAAAGTTGGGATTGTGAGAAATGGATGGGCATTTGTTTTTCAGAGTTATGAAAAGTAAATTAGAGAAATAAAACTTAAATTAGAAAACTGAAACTCATAAGGACATCTAGGAATGATCAAGGGTGGAGTTTATTTTTTCCCAAAAGAATGTAAGCTCCTTGGGAGCAGGGATTAGTTATGTAATGAGAAGTGGAGATTCACATCCAACAACTTCTATAAGATCCAATTAATGGGAAGTTGCAAAATTGTATTGGGATTGGTGAGAGAAGTCCTCAAATGGACATGAAAAAGAGGAGGGATTAAGAGGTATGAATGTGAGATCTCAGAAAACTGATTGCCATAGTCTAGGGCTACAATTCCAGGAAAACCCTCTTGTTTGCACCCTTGCTTAATCTCCCACAAATGAGGTAAAAATTGTTTTAAGGTATAAAAAACCATGCTTTTCTGCCTATGTTTTGTCTCCCTTTACTAAACTGAGATAATGGTGAAGGTGACAGCCTTTTCCTGCAAGAATTGAAGAAAATTCTTTCTGCTCTGGTTCTGAGAAATCTCCATTTGAATTATTTTGGATTAGTGGTTGTTGTTTCACACAAAATTATTACCTTCCATTTGCCTCCATTTCCTCATTTGTAAAATGGGGTTAACAATAGCATCTAAAGCCTAAAGCTGGTTGTAGGCCATAGGCTACTGTAATTTCCCTCAAAGACTCCTTTCAAAAGGCCCTCTCATTCAATAGCCTCATTTCATGAGTGCAAATGAACTGTCTGATGCATTTTAAACCCAATTAAGCCTTCATTAGCTTAACCAAGTTAGCTTTATCTATTTTCTGTGTTAAAATCTCCATTCCATTCAGAGTTGCCCAAACAATTGTTTCCCCTGAAGTTCTCTTCAAGTGGTGCTCTGTTTCAGGAGCCTCGGTAAAAATGCCTGTTTTAGAGTTGACTAAGCCCACTAACACACAAAGATTCCCATTTTACCATCCCATTAATGCAAGTACTTTAGCTGTACAGGCTCTCTAAAGAGAAATGAAAATGCAGGTCAGAATTGTCTATGCTTTCAGAGAATGCTAGTATCACAATATCTCTTCATTCTCTATCAGTATCTTCTTTTTCTTCCATAGTCTCTCTTCCCATTATCCCTTATAATGAATGGATTTTTCAGTGAATGGAGTGGTCTTCTCATGTGATATATTTCTCAAAAGCTCTTTGACATTTTGCTTCTTTACATATTTAAATAGTACAAGACAATCTTCAATGTTTAAAAAAATCAATGTAGCCAATTATAAGAAAATCCATCCTAATTGCATCATAGAATATAGAGGTTCAACAATAACTTCCTCCTTATTTTCCAATCACTCAGTACTTCTATTGGAGAGAAACATTTTCCTGATGTCTCCTTCACTCTACCATAAAAGAGTAATTGCACAAAAGCTTCTCAGACCACTGTATAGCTTGCCAATGTTCTTTTTGTCTTAAAGGGGATGGCAGGAAAAGGGTGAAGTACATTAGAGTGAACACACTTTTCAGGTCATAACTGAGTGCAAATGAGCCTTCTTGATAGCCATAAGCATCATTGTATAGCATAATTTTATTTTGAATTCCCTGGAATGTTTTTAGATTTTTAAAGAAAGTAGAATCTTCTCTTGTTTTACAATATTGCCCATCAATTGAATGGGCATTTATGATGATCTTATGATCTCCACATCTCCACGTTGATATCCTGTGTTGATTGGAGTGTCAATAATGGATGAATGAGGCAGTTTGCCTCTCAGGTTCCTCTTGCTCTACTTTTGTTTCCCCTTGATTCTATACTAGACATGACTCTTACGTTAGGAAGAAAACCAACAATTTTATTCTCCAAGAATAGTATGAAAATTTATCCCTAACTCAAGATCAATAGAATCTAAAAATCAATATAAAATATTTTATCTTATTTTATTGTGAGGCAATTGGAGTTAAGTGAATTGTTTACAGTCATAGTAACTAGTAAGTGTTTAAGTGTCTAAGATCATATTTAATCTCAGGGCCTCCTAACTCTAGGGATGATATTCTATCTATTGTGTCATCTAGCTGCCTCAGTGTAAAATATTTTAAATGAATTGTATGCAATGTATGGTTCTTATGGGTATAAATGTACATATAAATAAATATAGATATAAATATGTTACAATTTAAATTTTTAGAAATTTTAATTATAGAATTTTTTTTTGCTTTTTTTGTTGAGGCAAAAAAATTTTGTTGGGGTTAAGTGACTTGCCCAGAGTCACACAGCTAGGGAATGTTAAGTGTCTGAGACCAGATTTGAACTCAGGTACTCCTGACTTCAGGGCTGGTGCTCTATCCACTGTGCCACCTAGCTGCCCCTATAGAATTTAATTTAAATTACAGAAAGTGATAGTTAAAGTCCAAAGGAGGGACTTTAGTGTATGAGGTGCTTAGAGAGTTCTAGCACCTCTGGTCTAAGGGCTTGCCAAGCCCTTTTCATAATTGCTTATTCACTTTTGGTGTCTACCTGGCACCCGACTCTTACCTGTGGCTGCAAAAAGCTGTAGCATGTGCAGAAGCTACAACCTAGTAAAACCACCTTAGCAGATGGCTTAAACCAAGTTGAGGGTAACTAACAGAATTCAAACCTGTCAGTTAATTAGAGACATGTCTTGCCCAAGCATGACTTCCCTAGTGGAACAGGCAGATGAGAACATCTTGTTTCAATTGCCAAAAAGGTGGATGGGCAGACATTGTAGAGTACCAGAGCTTGACCAGATACGGAATCCTCAGGAGTCTTAAGAGTTTTTTGTCCTGACACTGAACTCTGATGCCTCTGAAAGTGAGAGTAAGGTTGATAACTATGTGTAACTCTACCTCATTTAAAATCAATTTACAAGAAAATCAATATTTTACCCATCACCTTGTGATGTCATTGGTTCTTCTTGAAAACAAAGGGCAACTGTCTCCTTGGAAGAAGATAAATTGATGCTAAAGAGTTTAAGTGATTTGCCTAATGGTATACAAAGACTATGTTCAGGATGTTACTGTGTTCAAATTATTTGTACCCGGATTATCAGACCACAATATTTTTTACATTATCCATTGCTTCCTCCACATAGACACAAATCCAGCATTTTCCTCTTATTTAATACTCAAAGACTAAGCAGACCAGTTTTAAATGATGGGAGGAAGCAAATATAACAGAGAAAAGATTTTCTTTTAAGCATGAACAAGTATATTGGGATTCTAATCCTGGCTCTGTTTCTGATTAATTTGGACAAAGCATTTCACATCTCCAGACATTGCTTTTTATTTTTTATTTTTCATGTTTAAGTGAGGGAATTGAACTAGATTTGTTACTCATATATTCTGTGCTATCTGTAAAAATTTTTATTGACCTTCTGGACTAAACTTTAGTAGATAAACAGAAGAACATAAAACATTCTTTTCAAGGAGTGGAGAAAAAGTAACATAGATGAAATAAATAGTGAGCAATTAAATTAGAAATTTTCTGGTTTTAGGCATAAGTATAATAAGATTTACAGCTAGAAGGAACCTACTGATTCATTGAATCATAGGTCAATAAGTGGCAAAGTTCATTCTTCTGACTTCAGATCTATAGCTCTTTCCAGTAAATCATTCTGCCTCCCAAGCTCAGAGAATTGGGATTTGGGAGAATATCAGTGTATATATTCAAAGAACTTCAGACATTAGGGAATCAAAAAGATTATATCTAGAGACCATCTAGTCCAGTCTTCTCATTTTAAAAATGAGCAAACATTTGCAGAAAGGAGATGTAACCTGTTTAAGGTCATACATCTGCAATTAGAATCCAGAGTCAAGGCTCATGGTGGAAAAATCATTCCATTAATATATGCTGACCTATTCATACCCTAGCTTTTCGATTCCTTTTGGAAAATCACTGTTGATGATAGAGCAAAGGAAAAAATTATGGAACAAGCCAAAATATATTTTTATGACACACTAATATCAAATTGAAAATATATATATATCATTCCATTTTAAGGATATGAAAAGGTTTTATTTTTCCATGGAGCGATAGGTCTTACCTAGCACTTAGAGGAAACATACTGCTGAAAAGGGAGGCAGTGGCTGGGAGAGAAACTGGACGTCCATTCACTCTGTAAATGTCCTAGAGCATTGAGATGAGATTCTTTTATCCATATATGTGTGCATGTGTGGATATGTATAATATTATATATTTATGCCTATCTAGCAAAATATATCTCAGATTATTTGTAAATTCAGTTCTTTCTTTCCTTCCTTCCTTCCTTTCTTCTTTCCTTCCTTCCATCCTTCTATCCTTCCTTTCTTCTTTCCTTCCTTCTATCCTTCCTTTCTTCTTTCCTTCCTTCTATCCTTCCTTTCTTCTTTCCTTCCTTCTATCCTTCCTTTCTTCTTTCCTTCCTTCTATACTTCCTTCCTTCCATCCTTCCTTCCTTCCATCCTTCCTTCCTTCCTTTTTTCCTTCCATCCTTCCTTTCTTCCTTCTTTCTATCCTTCCTTTCTTCTCTCCTTCTTTCCTTTCCTTTGTTCCTTGTTCTCTCTCCCGCCTCCCTTCTTTTCTCTCTCTCTTTTTGTTTTTTCCTTCTTTTCTTTCTTCCTTTCATTTTAAAATTATATGTAGCCTTGAACAAGTCAAATTATGATATTTTGGCTGACATAACAAATCGTACCACACAACTGTTTCCCAGATGTGGAAAAATAAAGCAAGGATTTTGTACAGCTGTGATGGAACTTAGGTATTCAGTCTTCCGAAAAAATTCTCTAAACTAGCCAGATGCACACTTGAGACAGAGCTGTCTGCATAATCAGCCATGCAGAAAGATTATGTGTTTTTCCTAAGAAAATTCAAAATCCCTTATGGTTTAACTCCTATTCATCTTTATGCTTAAGATAGTTAAATGATTCACTAAAAAATGAGCTATAACCTGTCTCTCCTTAGCACATTATACCATTAACACTTACATAAATTCCTTGTGTAGAGAAATTTGTTACTTATGGAAAATGTTTGCCAAACCTACTAGCCTATTGTTCACAATGTGCTCTTTTTCCATGCTCAGCCAAGCACTGAAGAAATCCTTAAAGTGAGAGGAATATCTCTCTTTTTATTCCCTTTTCCCCACCCAATACAACAACGTTTCTATGCTGTACCAGGAGCTGCAAAGGGGGAAAAAGTATGATACAACATGATCTCTGCCTTCTAGGAATTTATGGACAAGTCTAGAAGACAAGACTCATATAGGCAATATAAACATATTTAAAATAAAAATTACAAAGATAGTCAACTTTTCCAATGGTTCCATGATCTTGTCAATTTGGACACTATCTCCAATAACTCTTTTTGTAACTCATCCATGGATGACTTTATAACTCTTGAATATACTTTCCCATAAGTTTATTATAGGGAATCCACCCACATTCAGGGGTCTTTCTCATTTCTTCTTGACATTGGGATTATATCAATGTGGAAATCTGTTAAACTATAAGTAATTAGTAAATAAAGGAAAACTGGAGAGGAAGAAGATAAATGTGGAATTAAGTTCATCCATTAACCATTGAAAACTAAGCGATACAGAATTTGGAGCATGTTGAGGAAAGAAGATGAGTCTTTAAAGAGAAACAAGGATTTTCTTCCCATGAAACAGGAGAAAAATATAATAGCATCATTCAGAAAACATGGTATAGAATATTTACTTCTATAATTTATGAATGCCTTTAGTTATGAATTTCCATCTTAAAATTATAAAATTATGAATTTATAAATGAGAATAATTAAGGATAGTATGACTAAAACTAGTGATAGGGATCCCAACAACTATTCTAAATTTTCAATCTTGAAGTATTTGTCCAATCCAGAAATTAAATCAATGTATTTCTGGATTGGGTTTGTTTTTAAACATGCGATGGATTTAAATATTATGTGTCAGCCATAAGAACATGTCTTGTCATAGGTGAAAACTCCAAAATGCTGAGAAACATGAGGATGCAGAGCTAATGGGGCTTTGTCCCAGGGTGTCCCTATGAGAGAAGAGTTGTACAAAGGGTGGGGTTTATATTGTGCTACTCCTGACTGTCCAGGTTGCCTAGGGCAGGGCTTCTTAAACTTTTTCTAGGGAATTCTTTTTTTATATGAATTTTTATATGATCCCAGATATATAGGTATATAAAATTATACAAATCAAACATTTACTGATGATAAATTATAATTTCCCCATCCCCACATTTAGTTCTGAGACCCTCCTATGGGTTAATGATCACATAAGAAGCTGGAGTTTAAGGTGTGATGGGTTTCCCTTTCTCCAGCAGGAATTTTGCCCAAACAGGGCGGGGTATCTTCAAACCCACTCCTCACAGCCCTTCTCTCAGCTGAATTTTCCCCAGTTGTCACAATTCCGGGCTCAGCAGTTAAGCATTTTTTGCCGTTTGCTTTTGGAGTCTAAGGTTTCCAAGTATTATGCATGAAGTGAGTGTCATTGATGAGTAAATGATACTTTAGTCTTTTATTTCAATCATGAGATGGATGGACACAGGTGGCTTCAGTGAGCACCACGTCGACATACAGAGTTCAAGAAGTACAAAAAGATATTATTGCAGTTCTTAAACAGAGCTGGGAAGAGGGAAGCCTGCTTAGCTAATCAAGACAGGATGAGAGCCATTGTGAACACCTGCAGGATGTCAGGATTATGGCCATGGAGAGGCTGAGAGAGGTGTTAGCTCTACAGGGGGGGAAATACTAATAAAATTGACTCTTTGGTTCCAGGCTAATTAGCCCAGGGAGAAGAGGAGAGGCCATTTGGTCCTCTTACTGGTGAAGTCACTATTGATCAATCAGATGGAAGAAAGAATGTATGAGAGGCAATGTCATTAAGAGAAATAGAATTCTCTGAGCTTTGAATCTTTGCTCTTTGCCAGAAATTCAGGAAACAAAGCCTGTAGGGTAGGAGAGAAGGCTATGTACAGCCAGGTATAGGAAGCTCCTCCTAGAGAAATTTTACAAGTGCCTTTTATTGTCATATAAAGCCTTAGGTTATGTATATTTCTTTCTGCACAAAGGATTGTTACCTAAACAGACTTAACTCTTGCTGGAGCTTTCTGGCCTTTGAGACCATGTCTCAAGTTCCTAATATTCAGAGGATTCCTCTGAGAATGCAAAACATAGGGCACTGGATCCCACCAATCACCATTCAGGGGATAGCATAGGTAAGTAATCACTCTTAGGTGATATCAGGCTTATTTTCTCCTCGTTTTATTGTTAAGGTTTGGTCACATTTTGGTAAGGAAAAAACTCCAGCAGATCGAATCGAAAGATGGAACAATGAATACAATGATTGTGGTACTGTAAATGGTAAGAACAATAACAATCAGCTGGATGGTGTCATTATAATATCCAAGCTGGAGACTGGAAATGAAATCAGAGAATGTGTATTCCATATGTTGGTGTTTAGGTGTGTGTACTTATATCCTTATGGGTATGTATACACATTCACACAACACATACACATATATATTTGTGTATATATATATATATATATATATAATATATGTAATAAGATGAAGTAAAAATAATTTGTAAAGTAGATTTAATGACAAGAAGGTTTCAGTGACCCAGCTAACCCAAGTTGAGTCAATAAGCGTTTTTAAAACACTTATTTTGTTGTTCTAAGCACTATGTTAAGGGTTTAGAATATAGAAAAAGACAGTTACTGCTATCAAGAAGTTTATATTCTAATAAGGGAAGTCAAGTCATAAAGAGAGCAGAAAAACAGAATATTAGGGAGTGGGGTAGGGGTAGAGAGAGAGAGTCTGGAGATTGAAGAGTCAGTCCCAGAGAAACATGTAGACATGGCAATTGTGGATACTTCCCTTAAAATGGAGGTACTCTGAGAGGAACTAACCAGAGAAAGGGCTTCAGGGGTGGAGAGAACTTTCAGGGTGAGAACCTATTTGTGATGTGATTGACAAAGAAGGGCCAGTCCTGAGGGACCAATGAAGCCATAATTGGCTTGACCACATTTCTTAAAATGAAGATCCTGAAAGTTGCAGGATGAGAAAACCAAGGATGCAATGAGTTTCCATAATGAAGAGTGAGAAGGCTTCCTAACAGCCATCAGAAACAATGACTAAAGACTTGGCCCATTGTGTGGTCTATTAATTTCCTTTATAGGATGATGCGTGATTTTTAAAAAAATTTGTCTCCAAATACGACTGTGTCCTGCGTATCTTGCTTGTGCATAGATGATTGTATGTTATCTTTCCCTTTAAACAGTGATCTTGAGAACAGGGACTATCCATTATCTTTGTACTCCCAAGGCCTAGTATGTACCTGATACATAGTAGGTGCTTAATAAATATTTATTGAATGACTAATCTTCTCACATTGTCTTTGAGAAAACATACCTACCTGCTCTTAAAAATATTAGGAGACTAAAGAAACATGTCTGTCAATGAGTGTCAATCTACTTTCCTTAAAATATTCCCCTAAATGGGTAAGACAGCATTGGTATTTGGTGTAAGAAAGCAAGGCCATTGAGATGTTGTATATAAAAATGTGAGACAAATTGGGGCACAGTAGAGTGTCTTATTCAAATAGAAATGGGAACTCCTAAATGGTACCAAAGGATCCCTGGCTCTTCTTAATGACTGAGAAAACCACTCGTTAGCACATCTGTGTTTTATACTATTTTAATTTATTTTGTTGAATATTTCCCAATTATATTTTTCGGGGTTGGGCAAGTCATTTAGGGTTAATTGACTTGCCCAGGATTATACAGCTAGTAGGTGTTAATTGTCTGATGTCATATTTAAACTTGGGTCCTCCTAACTCCTGCAGTTGCCTCTTCCCAATTACACTTTATTCTGAATTAGGTGCTTTTGGGAAGATTGTAGATCACCTGTGCCTGGGAGAATGGTGTTTGAAACCCTTTTTATAGGGGTCAGAACTTTAGCCAGGGAGTTAAAAGTTCTGGATGTGAATCTAATCTTGGAAATTTTCCTAATATATATACACATATATATTTACCAGCTATATAATGATTAACATTATATATAATATATATATATAAAATGTATATTTCCAGATATGTAATGATTAACATTATATGTAATGAACAAAATGAATATATAATGAGCAAATAAGTTTTTAAGTCTCAGAATCCTCATCAGTAAAATGTCTATAATAATAATATCTCACATCTAGTGTTATAAATGAAACTTTACAAAAACTTTAAAGCATGATTGAAATTTGAGGAATTGTGTGTGTGTGTGTATATATATATGTATATACATAGATACAAAGGAATAAAAATGTTTTAATATTTAAAAGTCAAATATTACTTGTATTTATCCTGGTATAATTAAGTATTTTAGAAGAATTACTTTAAAATTTTAAATCATTTTTTACACCGTTACCAATTCTGTCTTACCTATGCAAGAGAATATTTTAATGAAGGCAGCGTGACACAGTCATTTACAGACATGTTTCTTTAGTCTTCTAATATATTTACCAGCAAGCAGTATGGTTTTTCCAAGACAATGTCAGAAGATTAGTCATTCAATAAAAAGTTATTAAATCATTTAAATTATTAACCAATTAATACATGTCTCATTTTATTCCAATAAAATTTTTATAACAATATAGTTTTGCCAAAGACCTATAGAATTATTATCAGTTTCCTAAAATTGTTTTTTATCAATAGGTAAAGTAACAGAGCAGCTAGTTAGAACATTGGCCAGAGTACCAAGCCTTCAAATCAAGAGGACTTGAGTTCAAATTTGACCTGATATACAAATAGATAGATAGCCTGGATAAGTCACTTCACCCTATTTGCCTCAGTTTTCTCATGTATAAAATAATCTGGAGAAGGAAATGGCAAACTACTCCATTATATTTGCCAAGGAAATCCCAAATAGGGTCACTAAGATTTGGACATGACTTAAGAACAATAACTATCAAAGAAAGCACAAATAGCATTGCATCCTCTGACTTACATGAAGTCATTTCTACAATCATATAGAAAAACCACATTTTATTCCATAGTCAGAAATAGAATTGTTTAGTTAACACATTGGAGTTCAAGTTGATATCATCTGCATTTCCAATATGTGTGTTTATATAAATACCATATGCAGATAAATTGCAACACCACAGCCACTTAGCACACTTCAGAAGAGTTACCATAGTGCTTCTCACACTTTGCTACGTGCCTAATTTGGTATGGAATTGAATCAACAGGGAAAATGCCAATTCAGTCCAGTCATGTCTCTTCTCAAGAACTACCAAGGAAAAGGAGAATAAGTATTTATTAAGTTCCTACTCGAAGTCAGGCACTGTATCAAGTAAACTCTTTAAAAACATGATCTCCTGGGAACTTCATCACAACTCTGTGATTTATGTGCTACTATGATCACATATTTACAATCCTGGAAACTGAGGTAAATAGTGACTTGTTCAATGTTTCACAGCTAGTAAGTATCTGAGACTGGCTGTGAACCCCTTTGCCTGATTGAGACTCAGGACTTTTTTCCACTGTGCAAATCTAGCTGCCTCTTAAAATAGGAGTAATATATTCACAATTTCCATTTCTACCTTTCAACAATAAACTTAAAAATGATTACTGTGTACTAATTTAATTTAAAAATGTATTAAGTGCCTATTATTTGCAATTCAGCAATCTAAATTCTACAAGTAGTTTTTAAGATCTTTTAGGCACTGGGATTAGACTCTAAGAATAAAAAAACAAAGTGAAAACGTCCCTGTCCTCAAAGATTTTACAGGGAGATTAAGGAAACATAGACTATAAGCCCTTAATTTCAATGATTTCAGTTTTACTTGAGAGAAAAATTATATAACCATGAAAAATTAACTAATAAAATGTCAATAGACTAATAGAAGATTAGTATCAAATGAGACACACAGTTAAGCAGTGCTTAGAAGTAGGCAAGTAAGAGAGATTCCAGGGGTGGTCAGATAAAACACAGGAAGAGATAGAAAAGTATGTTGTTAAGTATATTTTTTGAGATCTGATTGTTAAAGATATACCAGCATAGCACTTACTAGTGGTTCCTCATCCCTCTTCTCAGGTATCTTAAGGGTATTGGAGGGGGCTGTATAATCTCTGATATTAACTCAAGCCCCAGACTGATTTTGCCATTCAGTTTCTATAATCCAAATATCATTCATTTAGCCATTTAAAAATAAGGTTAGCTTTAACAAAGGAATAATTACTTAAAAGGTATGGCAAAAATCAACATACATATTCTCCTTAAAAACTGAGGAAAATAATCCTTCCCAATTCTCTCAGTTTCTCTAAGGGATTAAGTTCATAGTTTAATTCAATTCCTATTAAATAGCATTAATCTGCTGAGGTCCAGATACAAAATGCTACTATTCCACCATCACCTATTCTGTATATCCCTTGTTGCGATATACAGCCTGGAATCGTGGTCTTCAAAGTTGACATGGCTTGAACTCTTAAATTGGGGAATCAGTTTCCTTGCTAGAATTAAATAGAGCAAATGAAATAAGACAAAAACCCCAAGATCCTATTTCCTGATTCCCAAGACCTAAAAGTGAAGGAACATGTAGCTTTTCCTCTAAGCCTAATTTACTGTAATGGCACTTTCCCCCCCTCCAGATCTCTAGTCTTTTCTCCAATAAGTTGCCAGTGTTATGGCCACATATATTGTTCCTGTATGATGCCCCATTTTCCAATATTTGGATATCCAGAGCAGGATCAGGGATAAAACAACTCCAGCCATCATAGTGGAACTGCTTTAGTTTTCTCTGCCATTCATAGTACCACATGTAACAAGGCTCTCCTAATCCCCCTTTTCTCTTTGACATCTCAGGAGATGTCACAATGGCATTATTAATAATTGCCCATCCGTCTTTCTTTTGGAAACTCCTTCAGAGTTCCTCCAATCATTTATCACTTAGGATATTGTCTCCAAAAGCCACCACACATTTCTAGGTATTTATAAATGTGGCTGGAAGTTAGCCATCCTCCAAGTAATCAGGCATATGATGCTTGGGATGATGTACAGTCAGAAGTGTGCTAGAGCTAGCTCAAACCGGCTTGTCAGAGCCTATTGCCAATTTTTTAGTGTGAACATTTACACTTTGGGACATTGTCAAGGCTTCAAATCAAGGACTAGTAATGGAGAAAGTAATAGAGAAAAAGCAGATTCCATTCCAAAGAGTATGCAATGTGCATTTTTATTTCTTGAAAGCTGGTTATTAAACATTTGCCAGCATAACACTGGGTGTATCAGTTGTGGTGTGAAAAATCAGGGTTTATTTGAAGAATTCTGATGGACTCAATCTTGTATCTTTTATTTTTTCCTGAAGTGACTGAGGTAAAGGGACTTCCTGACTCACAGCTACTAAAGTGTCTGAGACTGGATTTAAACTCAGGCTTTCTGATTCTAGGGAGGTGTTCTATCCACTGGGTTACCTAGCTGTTCTGATAGCAAATCCCTTTGTCAAAGCTTGCTTTGCTCAATCACTTCACGTTTTATTTTTAATTCATTTTCTGTACCCTGTGATTTGAAACCAGGAATGGTTATCTGATTTGTCAGGACAACATAAAAAGTTACAACTGTAAAAAGAAAAAAAATGGTTCATTTCCTAATTAGGTATTTGTTTTTTCTGAAGGGAAAATGATGCTGTTATTTTGTACTTATTTCACCATGAACCATTTGGATAATAAATGATAATTATAAAATTTTAGATCACTCTGAGGAACTCAGAGAAACTTGGGAGAACTTATTTTTTGAAAATGAGGAATGAAAGGAACAGAGCCACAAAAACAATATAGACAATAATATAAATAGAAAGAATCATAAATGAATGTCAAATGTCAGAGTAATTGTAATGACTGATCTTGGTCCCATAAAGTAGATGATGAAACTTACCACCTAGATGAGGAAAGTGGTGGTCTGTGGATAAGGAAAGTTGCTTATATTGTTTTATAACATAACTTAATCAGTTGTTTTTGCTTAATATTTTGTTTCTTATAAAGGTACCAGTTTTAGAAATTGGGGGGAGTTGGGTGGGAGGGAGATGACCAAAAAATTGATTAATGTAAAAACAGAGGCCATGAACAATATATATTTGTGAAAATAAAAATTAAATTCAGATGAGCATGACTTTTTTGAAACAGCATTTTTGTCCTCAACAGATATATTTTTTTAAATACCATCATCATTAAGTACTTCATGTTCTACATGTAGCAGGATGCCATTTAGAGGAAAAGCCATATGTAAAACAACTTGCTAGCAACCTTTCTAGGTTGTTGGGTGTATAATATAACTTCTTGCCAATTGACCTCTGAATCTTCTTCCTTCAATGGCAATTCACAATATCAACTTGGGCAAGCTTGTTAAGAGGAAGTAATATAATCATTTGTAATCTAATCCTTGGGCACATTACTTGATTTAAACAAAATATTAGTTGATAAGGGCAGCTATTGGTCCTGGAGTCAGGAAGATCTAAGTTGAAATCAAGCCTCTGATACTTACTAGTTGGATTGACCCTAAGTAAGTTGCTTTATTCTGTCTTCCTCAGTTTCCTGATCTGTAAAATGAGTTGGAGAAGGAAATAACAAACCATTTAATATCTGCCAAGAAAACCCCAAATCAGGTTGTGGAGAGTTAAATTTGACTCAACAATAACAAAATTAGTTGATTGATTTCAGTTCCTCTTCATTGTGTGATTTTTTTAAAATCAATCTTCCTATTTTCATGCCTAATCCATTTCAACATGGACTCATTAAATTACTGCTCTATGTTAAATATCATATAAGTTCCTTAAGGTACAAATGCCAAAAAGGAAATCAACTCTAACATTAAGGAACTAACAGATGCATTCTTAAATTCTTATTGGCAAGGCAAAAGTGATGTCATGTTTCTTTTGTCTGTGTTCTCATGGTATTTTGTGTTTACTTATTTAAAAAAACAAAAGCCCAGCATTGGGATTTCACTGATAGAGAGAGCTCCCAATGGGGAATTTCCTCTAAACAGGCTGTTGTGGCCTTTTCTGTAATTGATAATATTGGAGAAGATGACAGCGCTGTGAAAGGGCACTGACCTTTGGAACTAGGATTTGGACCACATCTTGTTAACTCTAAAGCCAGTTTTCTATCTCCTGTATCATCCCACCTGGTACATTATAGGGAAATAATAAAAAAATTATTTACATGAATTTATTCAACTGAATGAGATATATCTTTTTTACCCCAATAAACAGATAAGTCAAGATAAAAGTCTTCCAACTTTGTAGTTCACAGAGATACTAATACAGACACCTAAACAACTGGATATGGGTTACTTATGAGTCATAGATAGGACCATCATTTTAGAACCCTCAGTAACCTTAGTGTTCATATATTTAAATAATCTCTTTGACCTTGTGTAATGGGGAACAAATAGTAGATGGCAGAAGGAAGATATGACTTCATATGCAATTCACTTGGCTCTCTTTCAGGCTTTTGAGTGCTCTTGTAGGCTCCCTACTTTCTAGTAAAGTTTTGACTCTGTTCCCTAGCAAAATTCTTCTATATCAAACAATTTTGTCCAGCTTTTCAACTTTTTCTGGAATTCTTGCTTTTATTTAATTTTATTTCCTTTCCCCCTTTTCGTCTTATGCATCCATACTCATTTGACAGAGTTGTTACTTAGACAAAGGCTTTTGGGTCATAGATTAGTTTAAAGCCAGAGACTTTATGTAATAAGCCCAAGGTTTTCATGGCAGCCACAGAATCCTCACGTTTTGCAGAGCAATTGTGGATTAGAGGAATGATCACAGAACATCCCGCAAAGCTCAGTTTGTTTTTAATTTTAACAGAAAAATTTAAAAATCGGTTTCATGGAAATATGGAAGGGTTGAAATGGGAAAATGGATAGCTCTCATAACAAAAAATGTAAACAGACTAATTAAAAGATTAACCTAGAAACATGAAGATTTTACTTTTCTAATTACTAACCTGAACAATTAACCCTAACTGTAAGATCATACCTATCCTAATAAACTCTACTTTCTAATACCCTCCCTCACAGAAATTAATTTGTATCTATTTTACATACTTGGAATTTAGTTTTCTGTACATGTAGTTTTCACCCTTTCTAATATAAATTCATTGTGTACAGGACCTATTTTCATTGTTTTTTTTTTCCTTTTTATCTTGACATTTGGTATCCAATAGGTGCTGAAAATGCCTATTGTACAAATAAATGAAAGAATGAATGAAAATCAATATTTTCATGGGCCAGAGTAAAATGCTTGTGATTTTCTTACTTTGTGGTTTAGCAAGTCCCAACCTCACAAAAAGCATAACTACTAAGTGAATGTGAATATAGCTTCTCTCACAGTTCTCTAGGGAACTATAGTCTGGAAAGAAAGGATGAATTTAATGATTTTCATGATACTTCAAAATCTAACTATCCTATAAATATTAATCATTTGGGTTCCTAGAGATTTTAATAAGAAACCTTGTATAAGAGCCAACATCAGCATTTTTATATAAATAATAATAAATAATGGGAAATTAAACAAAGTTTACCTGAATACTAAAATTACTGTTGTTCTTCAGTCATATCCAAATCCTTGTGACCTGTTTTTAGGGTTTTCTTGGCAAAGATACTGAAGTGATTTTTTATTTTCTTCTCCAGTGGGTTAAGAGAGAGATTGAATGATTTACCCAGAGTCACATAGATAAAAAGTGTCTAAGTTCAGATCTGAATTCAGATCTTTCTTGACTCCAGATTCAGTGCTCTATCCACTGAACCCCCTATCTGCCTGGATACACTCAAATTACCTTAATGTATCTATGATTTCCTTAAATTGGATATTTCTTCTATCAATTCATATCATATATTATGTATAACTGACCATCTTGTTTTAAAAATATAAATACAAGATATATTTGGGTTAAAGAAATTGGTTTCCTAAGTACAAGAGTGAATAGGTTTATGTACTATCAGATTGTATGAAATAGATCTAAAGGTCTTAGTGGACTGCATGCTTAAAACGAACCCCTTGTGATAGGGTAATTTTGAAAAAGATATGATCTTGAATTGTGAAACACTATTATACAAATATTTTGTTCTTATTCAGTTATGTTCAAACCCTATTAGGGTTTTCCTGGCAAAGATACAAAAGTAGTTTGACACTTCCTTCTCCAGATCATTTTACAGATGAGGAAACTGAGGATGAAGTGACTTGCCTAAGGTCACACAGCTATAAAGTGGCTGAGGCCAGATTTAAACTCAGGAATATGAGTTTTCCTAACTCCAGGACTGATAACACTGGGCACTATGGCCTCATTTAGCCATCAAGCTCTCAAGAGCTGATCTTGGAAAAATTGGTTGAAATTTCAGAAAGATCAATTTCAGTTCAAGATCAGAAAAGATCAGACATACCAAACACTTTTTTTAACAATAAAAGCTAAAAAAAAATAAAGGCTCTAAAAAGCTAGAATAGAACATATTGGGAGATTTTGTCCCAACACTGACTCTGTAGGTGGACTGCAGGATTTTTTTTCCCATATGCTGACTGGATTTGATTTTCGAATTCCTTTCCAACTCCCCAATTCTGCATTTCTTTTTTATTTATTTCTTTTTAAAATTTAGTAGAATAGAAGGGAAATTGGACCACTTTTGCAACATTTCTCCAATACAACCCTTTCTCTCATTTGACACTGCCACTATCCTAATACAGGCCCTCATTGCCTCCCAACTGGACTAGACTGGTGCAATAGCTGCTAGTGGTGGGCAATGGGGATTGGGGCAGTCTGCCTGCCTTGTTTCTCCCCACTCTAATCGATCCTGCACTCAGAAGCCAGAGTGATTTTCCTAAAGAACAGATTCAACAATGTCCCCTCAAACTCAGTAAACTCCAATGACCCTCTATTGGCCTCCAGGATCAATGCAAAATATGTTTAGTATTCCACACCCTTTTTAACTTAGCCCTCTCCAACTTTTTCAGTCTCATTCCATTTAATCTTCACCACATAGTCCTGGATGCAGGTTCGCTGGTAATCTGCTAGTTACATGGACAAGACACTATTTTTTTTTGGCTGAGACAATTGGGGTTAAATGACTTGCCCAGGGTCATACAGCTAGGAAATATTAAGTGTCTGAGACGAGATTTGAACTCAGGTCCTCCTGACTTCAGGGCTGGTGCTCTATCCACTGTACCTCTTAGCTGCCCCAAGAAACCCTAATTCTTTGCTCTGGGCATCTTCTTTGACTGTCCCCCAAGCTTTCCATATTTTCTTCTCAGTTCCACCTGCTGATTTCCCTGGCTTCTGTTAGTCCCAACTAAAATTCCATTAAGTTTTTAAAAAAAAATTTAATGATGATATGCAAAAATAGTTTTCGATATTCACCTTTTCAAAACCTTGTGTTCAAATTTTTCCTCACACCCTCTTCCTTAGACAGCAAGTAATTCAATATATGTTAAACACATACAATTTTTATATACATATTTCCACCATTATCATGCTACACACACAAAAATATCAAAATCAATATGAGAAAGAAAACAAAAAGCAAGGAAAGAACAAAAATGCTAAAAATCGATCCATTCTCAGTCCCCACAGTGCTTTTTGTGGGTGCAGATGGCTCCATCACAAGTCCGTTGAAATTGATGTAAGTCACCTCACTGTTTAAAAGAGCCACATTGGTCAGAATTGATTACCACTTAATTTTGTTATTGCTGTGTACAATGATCTCCTGGTTCTATTCACTTCACTTAGCATCGGTTCATATAATTCTCTCCAGGTCTCTTTGAAATCATCCTTTTGATTTGTTTCTTATAGAACAATAATATTTCATTGTATTCATACACCATAATAACTTATTCAGTCATTCTCCAACTGATGGGCATCCACTCAGTTTCCAGTTCCTTGCCATTACAAAAAGGGTTGCCACAAACATTTTTGCACATGTGAGCCCTTTTCCTTCCTTTAAGATCTCTTTGGGATATAAGCTGAGTAGAGACACTGCTGGATCAAAGGGTATGCTCACTTTGATAGCCCTTTGACATACTTTGAAATTGCTCTCCAGAATGGTTGGATCAGTTCACAACTCCACCATCAATGTATCAGTGTCCCAGTTTTCCCACATCTCCTCCAACATTCATCATTTTCTTTTCCTGTCATCTTAGCCAATCTGAGAGATGTGTAGTGATATCTCAGAGTAGTTTTAATTTGCATTTCTCTGATCAATAGTACTTTAGAGCTATTTTTCATATGACTAAAAATGGTTTTATTTTCTTCATCTGAAAATTGCCTGTTTATATCATTTGATCATTTTTCAATTGGAGAATGACTTGTATTCTTTATAAATTTAAGTCAATTTTTTACATATTTTAGAAATGAGGCCTTTATCAGAACCCTTGAATATAAATAAAATCCCATTTTTAATAGGAAGCCTTTCCCAACCCTTCTATATGCAGGGCCTTCTCAGTTAATTATTTACTATTTATCCTACAAATAGCTTGTATTATACATATTTGGTTGCCCTTTTAGGTAGGGATTCTCTTTTGCCTCCTTGTATTCCTAGCTCTTAGAGTAGTTCCTAGCACATAGTAGTTGCTTAACAAATGTTTATTAATGGATTTATTTACTGATTAATGGGATTTGACTCCCAGATATTTCACATACTAGTTGTGTGGTCATGAGCAAATGACTGACACACTCCAGTATCTAAAAGGAGGATGTTGGAATTTTAAATTCCTTAATTCCTTTCTACCACTTGCACTGAATGTTTTAATTTGAGCTTTGTTGAAAATTAGGGTTAGAGTGATTGGTAGCAAGTTTTGCATTCTTTTTTGCTATAAACCTGCTTTCCTTCCTATTTTTTGATAAACAGATAATCTTAAAACTAACTAATTTCATAAAGGTTCTATGGTAATCTAAGGAAATGTGGTACTAATTTATTAATATTACTATATATATTGATTTTAATATCTCTTTCCTATTTACATTTGTAGATGCATTTTTAGGAACATTCATCAACTATTAAGGATCCAAGATTTAGTTGACATAAGTATTCTTCCTCTTATAGTTACCACTAACATTCTCACCTTAGTAGGTCATATTCCTGACCTATAGCTAAAATAATCACTCAGTGGCTCACCTAGAGATGAACTTCTGAGAAACTCATCTTTAAAGCAATGTCATATAGTCCATCACAGAAGCCCTACTCAAGATCTTTCCAAGATAAAGGTCAGAATACTTGAACTCCTGGAATAGTCTTGGAGATCTGAGAAGGACTTTAGGGAAGGAATATGATTAAAGACTATTTAAATTAAAACAATAATCTCATTAATTGATGAGATAAAATTTGAAGGCAAATTTGTTATCCATAAACAATGTACAAATTCTTTATAGTCTCATTTTATAATGAATTGTTGATTTCTTTGAAAATGTAAATATTTTGAACTTGACAACAACAACATATGTGAATATTTTCAATACAAAGAATGGGAGGTAAAGTGTGTGTATGTGAGTTTTAATATAGAATCACGTATCTAATTATGTATAGCTATTAGCAAATATATAAAGGAGAGAAGAAAAGAGTTCCAAGTACCTAATAATAAGAACAATGCAAATTAAAACAATGCTGAGGTTCCATTTCAGACCCCTAAGATAATATGACAATATGAGTTGTTAGGGGGTATGTGGGAAAGTAACAAAATTAATGCACTTTTTCTAGAATTCTGAATTGGTACAGCCATTCTGGAACGCAATCTGAAATTGCATCCCCAAAGTTACTGAATTATGCACAGTTCATGGAAGTGAAAATAAAGACATCATATGAAGTGATAATGTAAAATAGAAATATGAAATAAATTTGGGAGAGCATAGTGTTTAGCAACATGGAACAACTGTGACATAGCCATCCATCACAGGTTACAAAAGTTTCCATTTATTACATGAAATAGCTCAATAGTGATGGGAACTCTAAACCAGCTTGGGATCTAAACCAGTTTATTCTCAGGAATTGCTAAAAGGAGCCCATCCTGTTCCTATTATAAACTATTATGGGAACTCGAGTCATCTCAGACTATCTTGGCAGAATATTTGAGACAATGTTAGTGGGAACTTAATTTTCCCAAACTGTTTTTAAGACAATTTCAACATCTCGATACAATTCTTGTCCCTCCCTAGCTACAACATTTACTTCCCCCTTCTCCTTCTGAGCTAAAAAGTCATTTCCCCCAGAAGCAAGCTGCTTAATCATCTGACTCTGCCTTTCATTGTTGCAGTTGATTAAACCCATGAACCATTTCATGTAATAAAGGGCAAACCTTTGTAACCTGTGGTAAATGAGTATGTCATAGTTTTTCCATGTTGCTAACCAATATGCTCTTCCAAATGTATTTCATATTTTTATCTGATATTATCACTTCACATGGTGACTTTATTTTCACAACCTTATAACTCATAAGATAAAGATTAAAAAAATACTTTGCAAATGGAAAATATATATGCATATATTATATTTATAGATACATACATATGCATACATAGTATATGCTGTATATATATATATGCATATATATATGTATAGTAGCAGTAAGTTTTATTTTGGCAAAGAACTGGAAATTAAGAGGAATAACCATATATTGAGTTATGACTTAATGAATTATGATATATGACATATTGTGCTTTCAGAAATGATGAATTAGATGGATTCAAAGAAACTTGGAAAGACTTTATAAATTAATGCAGAAGGGAGTGAGCAGAAACAGGAAACCAATTTAAACACTGACTGCACTATTTTAAAGAAAATTAACTTTGAAAAACTAAAGAATTGTGATCAATGAAATGATCATTTATGAATGTGGATGATTGATGATGAAGAATCCTTCCCATATTTTGATAGAGATGTAATTAACTAGAGGGACAGAATTTTACAAAAGAGAAAGAGAAGGAAGAAAATGAAAATCAATGAAGCATTTTTTTTAATTGAAGAAAGTAAGGGGAACGCAGGTGAATGAGTCAGCTTTTGGAACTAATATGTAGGATTTAATATTTACCTTAAAATGAAACAACTGGAATAACAACAATATATGTGTCTACATACACACATACAGAGAGAATGAGTGTGTGTGTGTGTGTGTGTGTGTGTGTGTGTGTGTGTGTGTGAAGGGCTGGGGAGGGAGGCAGAGAGATTCACTGCAATCCAATGGTTCCATTTCAACTCCTTTTCACATAAGGCTTACCTGGAAAATACTGGTATAGGGTAAATATCAACTTTAATATATTTATTAGATCTTTTATTTTTTCCTACTGTGAGAAACATAATTCTTTTGGGGTCTAGAGTTCCAGGCATATTCAGTTTACTGACCTAAATGGCAGATTTTTATGCAAGTGAAATTATCCTAGAGATAAAATCAGAGACAGCTTTGAAAGGGAAAAACAAAACTAAATTAAAAGCCCAAATAAAACATGTTGCTTGTTGGTTATAAATAAGCTTAAGATAAATTTAGAAGGACTGGGAGCTTTTTTTGCTTGGATGATAGTAATGACAGAAAACAGATTGTTAACCAGTTATGAGAGGTTGAGGACTTAAAAAAGAAGGACTAATGGAACTCCCTCTAACTGTACTTACAGAGACAGACAGAGAGGGATAGAGAGAAAGGAAAGATGAGAGAGAGACAGAGATAGAGACACCCAGAGAGACAGAAGCAGAGGCAGAGAGACAGAGACAGAGAAGGCAGATAGAAAAAGAGAGAGAGATAGAAGAAGTGAGGAAGAAAGGGATGGGAAGATAAATGTGAAAGGAGAGAAGTAAAAAGGACATAAAAAGAAAGGAAGGAAGGAAAAAAGAGAAAAGAAAAGCTGGAAAAGAAAAAAGAAAGAGGAAGAAAGCAAAGAAAGAAAAATGGGAAAATGGGTGTTTATATAAGTGGTATTATCATTTTTAAACTTCTCCCTCTCCCTGACAAATTAAGAAGTTAACTTTTTTTCTGAAGAACAAATAAAATTAAATCTTAACTGATTTTTGAACTTGGCCAAGCACAATATACCATTTCTAATTTAAAATCCATCAAGTTATATTTCCTATGTTTACTCTTCATATGAAATGAATGGGGAAGAAATAAGCTTTATTATTATGAGGCTCTGTAATGTTCATGAGTCATTTTCCATTCAATGTTTTTAGCTTAAGCTTTTATTATACATAAATAATCTTATTGAAGGAATGCTGCATATTACCTTGAAGTTTTACAGATAGAAATGTCTCAGTGACTGAAAATTAAGCGCATGGTTTATCAATAATTATGAATAAAAATATAATAAAAAATTCAGTGCAACTGATATCTCAGTGATATGAGTATGACCTTGACCAATGTACATCTGTAGATAGCCACCCATCTATGTCTGCCTATCCCATATGACTTTTGTAACCACCCTTCAGTGAGTTCATTATCATACTCATCAGAAGTATTTCAAGTTCCTGTCTTTCCGATTGCCACTCTACAGGCTAGTACTTTCTCTCTGAAATTACCTTCAATTTATACTATATATAACATATATACTTATGTATGTTTGTACGTGTATGTATATAGATGTGGATATTTGTATGACTATATATTACATACATATATAAAGAGATTTATGGCAAATATAGGTAGATAGATAGATAGATAGATAGATAGATAGATAGATAGATAGATGGACAGACAGATAGATAGATGTAGGGGTAGATCTGGATTGTCATTTGTAAGGAACAGCAAAAGGCCAAGGTCATTGGAGCATAAAGTAGGTAAAAGGGAGAGAACACCCTACCTTGATTTTTGCTCATATGTTTCTTTTATGATTTCCTTTGTTCTATTTCTTCATAATTTTTTACATGATAAATATTATATAATTCTTATATCTTATCTTCTCCCTCAACACATAGCTTCTTGGATATATTATCATACCAGTGAAATTATCCT
Organism: Myrmecobius fasciatus; assembly: GCA_023553655.1. Taxonomy (NCBI): domain Eukaryota; kingdom Metazoa; phylum Chordata; class Mammalia; order Dasyuromorphia; family Myrmecobiidae; genus Myrmecobius; species Myrmecobius fasciatus. Next base: position 133,354 of record JAJPUD010003207.1, read on the forward strand.
CCCAAACTAATAGGGCACAAGGTGGGCAGATACCCCAGTACTAGAAAATCTCTGATTATGATATAGACCACAGACTATTTCTATTTTCTGGGACTAGCATGAGGACGTTTACTATCAGATCGGTCCATACTTGAACAATTGCTTCTCCAATTTTAATTCAATTAAATAAATATTTATTCAAAAAGTACTGTTTCAGGTACTATGCTAAGCACTGGGGATACATATAAGAAAGCAATCCCTACCCTTAAAGAGCTTACAACTTAATGAGGGAAATCTGCACAAAGGAGAACTGAAAAGGAGAAGGAAGAATAAATGGCTCACCAAATAGTATAATGTTCCACGGAATGAAAACTAAACAGAAAACAGATTTAGTCAAAAGAGAAAAGGGGGAAACTACCATATATGTTAGCCATATTGTTCAACATTGTTTTAGATTATTTAAAATAATTTGATAGCTATAAAATACCTAAGAATGCTGCCAAAACAGACACAGAATCTATATGAACATAAACAAAAACCATTTTTATACAAATAAAATCATCTAAATAATTGAAGTAAGTTATTGTTCATGGATAAGTAAATGGATAAGTAACACCCAATATTAAAAGATGACAATGTTATGTAATAACCTATTTATTTAATACCCCAATGAAATTACTAAAATCTATCTTCCTAAGTTAGAAAAAATAATAGCAAAGTTTATTTGGAAGAATAAAAGGTCAGGAAATTCAAAGAAACAGGGGGGAAATGTAAAGGAAGTGGGTTCAAAAGTATCAGATCTTAAACTATATCATAAGGTGAGAGCATTGTTGGATTTTAAAATGTATAACTTTGGTCATTGTAAATTAAAAATTTCATGTATGAATAAAACCTATGCAACCAAGAATAAAAGGAATATGGAAAATTTGGAGGGAAAACTTTCATAGAAAATCTTTTAGATAGGAGGTGATTGAACTGGAATATTGCTGTTGAGCTGGTTGAATTATAAAAACATGGAGAGACTTGAACTTATGAAGGAAGATACTATCCACTTTCAAATGATAGAAGAAAAAAAGCATAATATGGTCTTACATATATATATATATATGCTTGAGTATATATGTGAATATTTATGTATATTCTGTGTGTGTATACACAAACAGATATATATATATATATGCATGTATACACACACACATATATATATATGCATGTATACACATATTTAATTATATCCTGTATGATGGGGAAGAGAGAGAAGATAAAGTAAAACGTAGAGAGTAGAATATAAAAGAAAACCAATTAGGAAGCAAACTAAAACTGAATCACTTTGGAAATATTGCACAGTATTTATTTTATAGGTTTTCTTGAAATGGAAATTTATTATTTTATATAAAAACCTTTCAAGTTCTGCTGTGTATTATTTATCCTTAATTCTCTGGTTTGAAGAATTAATATCCATTCATTTTCTTTCAATTAATTTTCACTGTATTATGTATAAGGAAAGGAGAGATAGCATTCTAAAAGAAAAAAAAGTGGATGAAAAATGTCTATTATCTAGAATCCAAAGTGAATTTCATGGAATCACCCCATATAGAGTAGAATCCAAGGGATGCATGATCAACTAGCCTAAGGGGAGAAAGATGGGTTATATTTAAAACAAGAATTTTTAATCTGGGGTCCATTAACTTGTTTATTCGTGTGTGTATAATTGATTTTCTTTATAATACAATATTTTATTTGATTCATTTAATAACATTATTCTGAGAAGAGGTCCATAGTTTTTACTGAAGGGATGTATATCATGTACACAAACACATTTCTCACTTTAGATCTATATACAATTAACAATCCTGGAACATATCTCCAATAAACCAACTCAGAAAATATCTCTCTATGTCCCCTCTTTTTTGTTGTTCAAGCTCCCAACTTTCCTATTGCTGAACTTAGTATTGATGCCTCAAAGTAATTAGAATTTTAACTACCATCCACAGGAGCTGTGCAGGTATCATTGAAAGAATTTCTACAATATCCTTTCCCCCTGCCCCTTTGTGTTTACAACAGATACCCTTTTTGAAGTGGGGTGCTGTTGACACTTGGTCTTCACTGAGCAGTGAATAAGAATACTACCACTTTCCTTTTCATTAATCAGTTATGATTAAGTTACCTAGCATGAGCAGGGGTGAATGGTTTGTGATTTGGATCACTGATATCATTATATTATCTTTTCCCCATCTTCTCTCCTTCAATATTACTGTCAAGGGCAATACTATTCTTTCTGTCACTCAGGTTCTTATAAACTTAGTGTAATTTCTAACGCCCAACTTTCTTTTTTGCAACTACATGTCTCAATAGTTGGGAAATCTCATTTCTGTCTCCTACTCCTTTAGATCTGTCTTTTACTCTGTTGACAAAGTTGTTCCTGTACCCCAATCCCAACCTATTTCCATTCTGCCTTTTCTCACCTCTGATCTGGACCATTACCATAAACTCCTCATTCGTCTTCCTATCTAAAATCCATCCTTTCTCCAATCTATCCCCTCTATAGCTGCCAAATTGATTTTCCTAAAGCATACATCCATTAGTCAACTTTAATAATTTCTTGTTATGACCCTGGCAAGTCACTTAACTCCAATTGCCTCAGAAAAAAAGTAATTCCCTGTTAACCCTAGAATCATGTATTATTTTATATTTATCTCATTTTTTCCCAATGTATATTTTGATGCAAATTTTATTATGTGTATTATATTATTAGTATAATAATGCAAGTAAATGATTTGTAAGTCAGTCAAGACAACCAAATTGGAGGTCCATGCTCAAAAATGTTTTTGGATAAGTGTTTGCATGACCAAACAGGTCTAAAGACCACTGTCAATAACCACAATGATTAAAACACGGTTTCAATCATGGTGTGCATTTGAGTGGATAGATCATAGAAATGGTCCAACAGTATATACATCAGAGACAGACACTATGATTGTCTGGATTGCATTTGAAAGATTGCCAAGTGCTTTTAATGACCCTAAACTTCCTGAAACAAGACCAGACTTTTTAGGTGAATGGCATAATTTCCATTCCAACTCAAATCCTCTGATTGCCAACCCTCTGTTCATTCTATTGTGCCAAGTCAATCAAACATTTGCAAATTATAATAATTACAGTCTATTTTATCTTGTCTGGACCTATGATTTCATCTGCAGGGAGAACACTCCATTCTCATGTGGAAATTCCTTACATGGAAGCAGATATGCAACTTGCCAGCAACTTAAAGTAGTACAGAGTTGCCAGAGGAATCAAGATATTGAATGATACATCTATTAAATTTTGGAGGGAGGATTTGACCCAAGGTTTATTGCCTCTAAGATTGGTCCTTTAGGCATTATATCATGTCTTCTCTATAAAGATATTACATGTTACATTTGTGTTTAAAAATGAGCTATGTATGTGTTTATATATACTGACAGTACATGTCTACCTATTTCCACATATATGTACAACACCTATATGCATGTATTTATATGCACACATATATACATATATATGTATACATTTATGCATGTAAACATGTGCATATGCACATACATGCTCCCTTCCCTCATTTTACCACCACATACTATTTAGAACTTGCTGTCTCCTTAATTCACCTCTCCTAAGTTCATAAATCACAAACTGCAGTTCATTTCAGTGACATCAGCAAGCTTTATTTTAAATTTTAAAATGAGTTTGGAATTTTAAAGAGCTTTGGATCAGGCACCATTTCTCTAGATGCCAGAGAACCTGTCATCTTCTTTGCATAATTCAATTAAATGCATCTGGTACTAAATGTGAAAAATGGGTAAAAGCGGACCAAAGACCTGGAATGAACAAGCCAGAGAGTCTTTGAAAACACTCATAAATGTTGGAGCAAAAATGGATGTAGGAAATATGTCACTGATTGGCATGCATCTGTTAAGCTTGGACAACATGGCTAGCAGTTGGACTAGCTTTTAGACACATGCAGAGGAAATTATCTAGGTTTTAGTTCCATGTTTAAGTTCTATAGAAAGCAGCATTTCTTGTGAATGAGACTTAAAATGGCCCATGAAGTCCACATGACATTGCCTTTGTGGACAGTTAATCTCATCACATTTTGTGCCTTGATAACTTCCTGGTGAATGACTTTCAGTCTAGGAGATTGTTTCTTGAGAACTCTAGAGGAAGAAAGAATGAATCTTTTAATTTTTTATTGCCTAGTTATTTTATTTTTTGATTTAATTTAATTTCTTAATACACATTGCTTTATGAATCATCTTGGAAGAGAAAAGAACAAAAAGGAAAAATCATAGAAGAGGAAAAAAAGAAAAAAGAAGTCAACATATCATGTGTGAAATTACATTCAATTTTCATAATTCTCATTCTTGATGCAGATGGTATTTTCTATCCAAAGTTTATTGATATTGCCTTGGGTCACTGAACCACTGAGAAGCTGATCATTGCAGTTTCTTGCTATTAATGTGTACAATGTATTCCTGGTTTGCTTGTTTCTCATATCATAAGTTCATGTAAATCTTTCCAAGGCTTTTCTAAAATCAGCATAGTTCATTTTTTTTTATAGAACAACAATATTCCATTACCTTCAGGTAGCCACAACTTATTAAGTCATCCCCAAATTGATGGACATTTATGCATTTTCCAATTCCTTTTCCTCCTTTATCATTTCCTTGGAATACAGACCCAATAATGGCACTGTTGGGTCACATGGCATGCACAGTTTGATAGCCCTTTCGGCATAGTTCCAGATTGCTCTCAAGAATGGTTGCATCATTTCACAACTCCATCAACAATGCATTTGTGTCTGAGTTTTCCCACATCCCTTTCAACATTTATCATTATCTTTTCCTGTCAGCCAATCTGAGAGGTAAGGAATGATACCTCAGAGTTATTTTAATTTGCATTTCTCTAATTAAGAATGATTTAGAACATTTTTATATGAATATAGATGGCTTTGATTTCATCATCTGAAAATTGTCTATTCATATCCTTTGACCATTTGTTTTAAATGGATTTTCTCTTTCTATCCCTTGTTGTTTGGCAAGAACAAATTCAATACTTAGCACAGTGCCTGGCACATAATAGGCCCTTAAGAAATACTGATTGTTTGATCCATGGAATCTAATAAGAATGATAGGGTTCCTTCACAACATGGACTGTCTTTTCACTTATTGTTTTCCAGGCATTTTACACAATGAGAACTTAATAAATATGTGGAGACTAAAGTTTGAATAATAACTGGAAGGAAAATTAGATGTCATTTAGTCCAACCCCCTTGCTTTGCATATGAGGAAATAGAGAGTTAAAACAGTTTATCTTAATTTCCACTTTATAGAAAGAAATACAACTCAAATTTGAACTCACTTCCCTTGAATGGTATGGCATTGTGCAATGAAAAAAATATGGGATTTGGACATCTCTTCCCCACCCCTCAATAATGGCAATGTATATATAAACTCCAATTGGTTTTTCCATCTGAAAATCAAAGTGTGGGTTCCAATCTTGACTCTGACACCTTTTCTTTCCTTCCTTACTTCCTTCCTTCTTTCTTTCTTTTCTTTCTTTTTTTCTGAGGCAATCAAGTGACTTGCCCAGGGTCACCTCTGACATCTTTTGACCATGATCCAGTTGCTTAACTTAATAATCATAATGATAATGATAATTCTCCAGATATATGATCCATGGATATAGGAGATTTCCAATGAGAAGAGTTCATTTGACAAGGTAAATTAAAAAAATATTTTGCAGCTAATATTTCAAACAGATGCCCAAGACAATAGAAAATTCAAAAACTTCCCTAGAATCATAATAGCCAGCAAGTTTCAGAGGTTTTCAGTGAACCCAATGTTTCTTTATTTTGGGTCCTTTTTTGGCCCTCAGTTTTCTTATCTCTTAAGAAAGTAATGGGAGGGAAGTGCTTTATAAATATCAAAACAAGTTAATGCCTGTTGATGAATACTATTCTTGTAATTCCTTATATTATTGGAATAAGTATTTATTTGTGCATACCACCAATTTTAATCAAATTCTAGGGTAAAGTTATATTTTTCATGCTTAGATCAGTTTCAGAAAAATTAAACCAAAACTGAAAAAAGCTGTTTTCATCATAGGTCTATAAATACAAAGAGATGTCAATGGCTATCTAATAAGAATACTAGCACTGTGTGCATTAGGGAAAGAAATATTATTTGCAGAATGCTCAGGGAGTGTAATGAATGATAATTTAAAAAATAGAATTCCAAAAAAGCATTTGACAGAATTACTTTAAACTATCTTTGCACTAAAATCTATTAATGGGACCTGGCTCTGATGCACTTTTCCAATTCTAGCTTTGTTTAAATTTTAAAGTCTCCAATTTAACTACAATTGGAAAGTGTTTGCTTACTTCCCTTAAAATCTTGCAAGTTCAGCAGTTTTTGAACACAGATATTTAACTTTGTAAGCATTCCATATAGAGCTGCAATATTTTTATAATTTCCTTGCCATGCATTTTCCATGTCACCACCATAGTTGAGACCTTTAATCCTTTGTGAATGGACTATTTTAATAACTTTCTAATAGGTGTCCTTTCCTATAATTTCTACCTTCTTCAGTCTATCCTTTTGCAATGCAATCTGCTTCATTTTACTAATGCAAAGATCTGACTATTGTGTTCTCAACTTCACAAGATGTCAGCAGCCCCTTTATACTCAATGAATACAATATAAACTTTTTAAAAATACTTTTTATTCATTTTTAACATTCTTTAACTTTTTTGAGTTCTATATTCTCTCTGTTCCTTTTCTTGCCCTGAGAAGGAAAGTAATATATATTATTTATGAAATCATGCTAAAATATTTCCATATTAATCATATCCAAAAAGTAAGAAAAAATGAAAGTGAAAAATTAAACTTAAATCTGAATTCAGAATGTATCAGTTATTTTTCTGGAGATTGTTAGCATTTTTTCATCATGAATCTTTTAGGATTGTCTTGGATCATTGTATTAATCAGAGCAACTTTCATAGTTGATCATCCTTACAATATTTCTGTTACTATGTCCAATGTTTTTCTGATTCTGCTCATCTTACTTTGCAACTGTGGCTTTTTCCCCCTGAAATCATCCCCTTTGTCATTTCTTATAGCACAACCTTATTCCTCCACAATCAGATGGCACAGGGTAGTCAACCATTCTCCAAATGATAAGCATACCCTCAATTTCCAATACTTTACCACCACAAAGAGAGATGCTGTAAATACTTTTGTACATATAGATTTTCCTTTTATCTCATTATGATAGACTTAGTAGTGATGTTATCAAGTCAACATATTCTATAGTTTTTTGAAAATTGTTCCAAATTGTTTTCAAGGAATGGTTGTACCAGTTAACAACTCTACCAATAGTTTAATAAGATACCTATTTTCCTTCATCCCCTTCAGTAAGCTGTCATTTCTGATGTGTGAGGTGGTACCTCAGAATTGTTTTAATTTTCATTTTAAAAATCATTAGTGATTTAGAACATTTTCATATGACTATAGATAGCTTTGATTCTTCTTTTGAAACTTTTTGAAAACTGTATCCTCTGACCATTTATCAATTAAGAAATAACTTAATAGCAAGTTATTTCAAGTTATAACAAACCTCTATATATTTAAGAGATGGGGTCTTTATCAGAGAAATAACATGTACATATTTTAAATATCATTCATTATCGATAGTATCCTTTACCAAAATATAGTTTTTCTAATTACTTTAGGTTAGGGATATTTTTGCTTTTGCTTGTCTGAGCTCATGATTTCTATCCTTATCTTTTTAAAGCATATGAGATTCTGCTTTAGTTCCTTATTTTATCCTACTATGTATTTTCTGTCTTAAGTGTATCTCTTTTAAACAAAATATTGTTAGATTCTAGTTTGTAAGTCATTCTGCTTTACCATTCTTCCCATGCACGTTTACAGTTATAATTACTAATTGTGTATTTCTTATCTCCTTCCTCTCTTTGGGCAAAATACATAACCAAGTGAATATGTATGTATATAGTTCCATTTTTGAACAAATTGTGATGAGTAAGGTTCAATAATTACCTAATACCACCACCCCATTTCTCCATCCACTGTAAGCAAACAACAAAAGCTCTTGTGGGCCTCCTTTATGTGAGAAAAAAATTTCCCTTCTACATCATCACCCTTCCCTTTCTCCCCATGCAGACTTCTTAATGTAGATTTTGAAGTCCGCCACAACTTAGCTTTATTTCCAACAACTACTCTTTGTATAGCGTTCTATCTGATTGCTTAGGTTTGATGTCATCCTGCTCTCTTGCCTCCATATCATTGCATAAGCAATTTCTTTGGTCTAGCAGTGTCCATTATTTCCCCACCTAATCACATCATTCCTTTCCTTTGCAACTTAGCTCAGGTGCCACTTTTCCCATGAAGCTTTTCTTGATTGCTCTATTTAGAATAAGACCTCTTATATTTCCCCTATATGATTCAGAAAATGATTCTTCTATTTCCTCATCTCAGAAATTAGGTGGAGAATGAAGAAGAGAAAATCTCTTAGTTTTCTCCCAGCTGCCAAATTCAATAAGCTCATTTTCCTGAATGTTAATTGACAAATTGACTTTTTAGACAAGATGGATAGGATTTCCATTCCATTCACCAAAAGTTCACTTAACCATAATGGAAACAAAAGTTGGGAAATTAATGAGGTGGATGTTTTTGTTGCTGGAAGAGGCAGAGATGAAGGTCTCGTTTGTGAACTTCATTGTGGTAAAGCTCAAGAGCTCCCCTATTTATGCAATTTACTGCAGACTTGGCAATTACCATAACATTAACCAAATCAATGTAGACATATTTCCTACTTTCAAAAATAATTGAGAGTCCTTTGTTCTGGGAATCTTCCCAATTCAGAATAAAGAGAATTTCCTGTCGTTAAAATGTAATGCTTCAGCTTTCAGCAAATCAGTTCTTCTCACATTAATGTAATGTTAATGCATTTTATATCAGTTTTACAGCTGGGAAAATCAATCAAAAAGGATAAATAGCATGTCAAAGAGAAGCCGACTAGGAAGGATGTCTCATGGCATTTCTGAGTTTTTCCAAATTGATGATTTTACATGTTTATGTGTAGCAACTCTCTCATTATATATTTCTATTTCCTTATTTTGCTGTGCATAGCACGGGACATTTGGCTGAGGTGTCAGTAAAAAGTGCTGCAAGATTTGTAACTAAGAAAAAGTGAGTCAATGGCAGCAGCAGTTATCTTCATTTTGGAGCTTATTGCTAAGTATATTCATCCTGCTTTATTGAACTGTAGCTAGAAAAGATCTGATGTCCTCTAGAAAAGACATCTGGGGCAAATAATATCACTTTCTGTCACTTCCTGAGAGTCCATCTCTTTCCCAAGTCCATTTACTATCATATGAATTCTACAATTGGTTGCTCAAGAATATTTCTTATCTAATGAATTAAGTGCTGATTATAAATCTCTTTGCCTAATCAAAAGGAAATAGCAGTGGAGAACTACAAAAAAATAAAAAGTAGTAACCATAGGAATTATGGCAAGTGACACTCTTAGTCTTTGTACACGTACAAACCAGCCAGAGTGAGTGTGACATATCCCAATAAATGACTATCACAAGCACCTGATAGTTGTACATGAAAATCATATTTATCATGCATTAGACCTAGCTTTCAATAAAATAAATGTATTCTCAACTAATAAGGTTTATAATTTTTCTTTTGAGTATATCAGAGAGACTGATTTAAATTTAAATAGAATTGTTGGTTGTCTCAAAGGCCAACATAGATTAGGGCAGTAATTCTTATTTAGTAATTTATGAACCATTTGTTCATTCATGATGACGAGCCAAGAGATATATGCTAATTTTAATAGAACCTTAAACAAAAAAGAATTGAAGAATATTATGATTAGTATATTAAATTATCCTAGGTGTTCACAACACATTTTTGTTGTTGTTGAAAAAGGTTTTTGGAACAACAAAAAAGTTGAAAAACAAAATTAAGGGAATGATTGCTTTAGGCCTCACATTGCTTATTCTAAAAAATGGGTACTCAAAATAGAAAGTAATACTTCTTCAGTGATATACTATGGAAGATACTTCCTACCTCCAATGTAAAGTCATATGAACATTGTTTTCAATTGCTTGCATTATTATTATGTTTACTTTATATAATAGCTGTGTGCTTTTGAAACCATGATATATGAAACAATTTTAAAAATTAAATTATACAACATATTGTTAAAAGAAACTATCTTTTCCACTGGAAAGAATGAGTCCCTCATGCATATAATTGTAATTTCAAGTTTTTATGTAGTGTTTTCTAAAAGTGGGGATAAATTTTGAAACTAAATGTAGAATGGATGACATAGATTTTTATTTCTTGTACATGTCATATTAGCAATATCCTGCAGTCTATTTTAACCAATTATAACTCTTTCTCTTGTCTTTCCAATTTAAACTCTATGAAGTTCATGCCATTCCATTTTTCACTACCATTTGGAATCATCAGAAGAATATCAGTCTTAAAGTATGTATTTTTGCTCTGAGAAAAGCTTTGAGGCACTGAAAATGCTATATGATTTCTCAAATGCAATCCAGCTGTCTCTTTCCCCCCATATAGTTTTCTGTGCATTTGATGGTCTGCCTATAGTGTCTCTCTAATATATATGCTGCTGTAATTGTTTTAAATGCATGAAGATTATTTAGGAAATGCTAGGATTCAATCCTTTATGCGTTTTCTACTTTTGAAGATCAGCCACTTATTTTAATAGGTCAAGTTGGAACTATTTGGCTCATTCATCATCTATTCAGATCTTTGCTCTATTTTGATTATTTTATTTTACTGATACAGCTGATTCAGAAATTATTCTGACACTAACTAGTTATTTATTTTTCTTTCAAGGCATACTTAAAATTTGAAATTTTTAAATTACCATATATTTGTTCTTTGTTGACTCTCCTTGAAGGAAATATCCATCATAATAAAAGGATAAAGATTCTCTGTAGTCTAGAAGTACTCTAAATTTCCAGGTGCTATAGTGTTCCACCTAAAAATCTGGTCACTATCCTTACTAACTATATAGCTTCAGGAAACTCATTTAATTTCCAGTTTCCATCTGTAAAATGGCTGTAATAATGACATCTACTTCCCAGGGATTGTTTTGAGATTATACTTTTGTATATCTATATCTATCTATATGATTAAGAGAAATTTTACTTTTAAAGTGCATCACAAAATTAAAACTACTATGTAAATGCTGTTATTTTGGTTATTGTGTTTGCTATTAGTGCTATTGCCATTAATTGCTATTATTAATCCTTGGCAACTTCCATTTCTTGAACTCATGCCATATCATACAATTTACTTTAATTGTTCACTCATATAGATATATACAAGATACAAAAAAGAAAAAGAAAGATAAGAAAAAAAGGAAACAAACCCTGAAACAATCATATTAAAAAAAAAAAACCAACACCAATCTTTAGAGGTGATGATAAATGCTCCCAGATGACAAAGTACATCCAGAAATTATACTTCCTATTAACTCTATACAAACAAGGTTTCCAAAGATTATAATCAAAATGATGGAAAGCCCTTATCCTAATGGAAAACCCTTATAATTGTATATTTTAAGCCTGTCTGGGATGGTGGAAACATCCAGCATTGGTGCTCCACTGATGTATCACAGGGTCATCTCCATATTATCACGTTTTATCAACATGTATTTTGTTGGGAGGAATCGAGAATAGATGTCGCACAAATGATGTCTTTTGAAAGGATACTTGAGCATTGAATGAAAAAACACATTGAACTCTTAAAGTGGGAGGCAGTGTGGTATGGTGGTCAGAGAGCTAGAAAAATCTCTGTTCAAGTTCTCTTCTAGATGCTGGATATATGACCCTACGAAAAGTATTTAATTCCTCAGTTCACTAAGTAACTCTCTAAGACATCTCTCTAAAAGAAGGTGCTGATCTATACCTTCCTGTGTAAGGAAGTTCATCATTGGGAACTCTCAGGACCAATTGGATCTCTCCATATATCCTTCTCACCTTGAGATTGTAATTAGCTTATCTGAGTGCCTCCTTTATTTCAGAAAAGCCCAGGACAGTGTCACTATCTTTCCATTCCATCAGTAAACTGCAGAATTTCCAACTTCCTTTTTATTGCCTATTAAATGTTCGTCAAATGAGGAAGCTGCTTGTGGCTGCTAATTGGTATGGTTTCTTATCATTCTGTCATATTGTCTTTGCAAAAAAAGCAGCAAAATAAAGATCTGCTAATTAGCTGTGTGGGTCTGTTACAAGTGATTTCACAGTGCATATTCACAGGAAAAAAATCTTCTGAAAATTCTGTTTTCATCTTGATTTAGAAAACAATATATTGTTAGTAAGAGACAAAAGAAAAAAAAAGATTCCAATATAATTAAATTATAATTGACAAGATTGTGGAATCCATAAAGATCTCAATGTGGGGGAAAAACTTTGACAAATGAGCTACAAGTAAGCTGAAGGTAGTTTGGAGCAGAGTTTAGGGGATCAAGGTAGGTTACCTCATTACAAAACTATTATTTTGCATCCCATTAATGTTCATTTATTTTTATATGTGTGTGTGAGATTTAAAAACAAAATCACCAACTTCATAAAATAAATTGAACAGAATCCAGTTCCTTTCTCATGAAAAGAACTGGGGAAAGATCAAAATCAATCCATTACATGAAAGATACCTACAAAAGAGAAATGGCAAAACCTTTACAAATTCTCAGAAAAGGAAAAACAATCCAAATCACTTTTATAAAGCCTCCAAAAGCTCAGTTGCTTTGCAAAGAAGCAGCTGAAATTGCTGCTGGCTCTGCAGGAAGAATGTAGCAGAATCAGGTGAGGGTGAGAGATTCCATCACTTTGATTCCAGGTGGCTAGCATCCATGTCACCGCTAGGATTTGTCCCAATCCTGAATGGTCATAGAGTGCTTGGTTAGTTACTGTGAGAAATACTGGATGGGACCAGGGGGATTATTTGGTAACAGACAGATAGAATCCTCCTTTGTTGTAAAAATTTTCTGGTAGCTATTTTTCTAAATAGGATATAAAAAGAATTCAACTTTATCCAATGCAACTTGTGGTTTCATGTACCCATGTGAAATGGAAAATTGAAGACAATGTTGGATTAATTTATGAATCAAACAAATTTTGTTTTTATGACATCTAAGTCACCTAGGAACTATCACCTAGAAATTCATTTTGGTCATATGTAGAAGTTCTCTTTTAAGATGATAACAATAACAATAGTTTATATTTAATGATGTTTGATTCATAAAATATTGAAGAATGATAATAATATCTAGTATTTATCAATTTGAAGTGACTACTACATGCCAGACACTATGCTTTATAATACTTTCTTGTTTGATTCACAACAACCCTAAAAGGTAGGTGCTATCATTATGTGCAACTTTCAGATGAGGAGACAGAGAATAAGTGATGACTCAGGGTCATCAAGCTAGTGGCCAAGCATATTTGCAATCAAGTTCTCCTGACTCTAGGGTCAGTGCTTTATTCATTGAACCACTTTTATTTTTTTCCACTTGTGATCTTGGGCATTCTTTAGGAAAATATTAGAAGATAATTGGCAAGAGATGGAGAATCAAGTTGGTGGATTGAGAATCAGCCCACAGCACATCTCTCCCACAACCTAGAAAAATTATGATTGGCAAAGCCAAGAAAAAAACTAAACACACAGAATGTCTTTTTCCATAAATTTCCAAATTTCCATCAGGTCCCCTTAGGAATATAGAGAGGTTTGCAAACATTGGCAGGAGGGCAATATGGCAGCAGTGATTTAAAGGTAGGAAGCATTTTAGTGTCCAGATACTACATAGGGGCTATGACTGAACCCCAAGGGAGAAAAAAAGACTTGGGGACCCCTGAACTAGAATGAGGAACAGACATGGGGGCTACGTGGCAGCTCTGTCTCCCATTACCTACTTCTAAGTCATAGGTGCAGAATGGAGAGGAGTTAACTCAAGTGAGCCCTACCTGTGTAGAGAACAAAGAGCATGATTCAGAAACATAAATGTGACTCTGAGCCCAAGGGCAGTATGTGTGTGTATGTGTGTATGTGTGTGGAGGGGGGACCCAATTCTAACCTTTAATCATTGTGTACATAAGCGTTAAGTCAAAAAACCAGGGCAAGAGACAAAGATTGAAGGGAAACCAGCCATTCAGTCACTGAACATCCAGAGATCTAACATCCTATGTCAATCAGAAGTCTAACAAAACTCAACAACACCAGGAGACCCAAACCTGGGTTGTAAGCTTGCAGAATTCATCCAGCTGTTTCTACTCATGCTGTCTTTGAGATCAGTCGGTTTTGCTTGCATAGTGAATTTATATATTTTTAAAATATTGTTTGTTTATTTATTGGCTTCTCTTATGAATTGTTTCCTTTTTTGTATTTGCATTTCCAATCTATCGTTTTCTCTTTTGTTTTTTTTTGAGAAACTTGCCATTATAAATTCCAATGTCTTGCTTATGATTTTTGTTCTGAAAAATCAAAATTTGCTCCTCTAATTCTCATTTCCCATTAATACCACTAAAAGAGTGTTAGAGTTGCATGTTCTCCTCAATTTCCACAGGGTCCTCTGTCCTATCAAGCGTTAGATCATTTTTCCTTGTTTGAAATATTAATTTGCAGCTCCCTTAACTTATTTTATAGATGTGGAAGCCATATTTCCTTTTGTCATTACTGTATCCGCAGTTGACTCATTTACTTAAGTTTAAATTCTTTAAGTTTTCTTCTTCCTGAGATATTTAGTAATTTCAATCTATTTCTTGGTTGGTTAATTGTCCAGTCAGATAGTTTAGTTCTGTCTAAATCTTTGTGACTTTATTTGGAGTTTTCTTGGCAAAGATAATGGAGTGATTTGTCATTAGGGTTAAGCAACTTGCCCAGGCTCACACAACTTAAAAGTCTGATATCATAGTTGAACTAAGAAAGATGAGTCTTCCTGACTCTAGTCCTGTTAATTTATCCACTGTGCCCCCAGCTGCCCTTGTTATTTTATACATCCTTATTTTCTATTATTTTTCACTTATTTTTCACATATCTCCCCTATGAAGATAGTTTTCTTGGGTGCTGGATATCAAAGCCTCTCAGTTTCCTTTCACAATGGGCAATTCACAGTTCACCAGATGCGGTCTTTGCCCAAAGCAAATTTTGGGTAGATAGAACTGACCATAGCTTGCTTCTGAATACTTTCCTTCAGGATTAGTGGAGTGTTCTTCAGACCTCTCCATCCCAGCAGTGGTACCCTGTGTCTTTCCTTTCTATTCCTCAGCTCTCTGGAGTGTCACCAGCAGTCCAAAACTCTGCAGTGCTGATGTGATGGAGCTGTCCTTCCAGGTAGTGGTAATTTGGCACTTTATATTGCTAAGGCTCCCTGATTTCCTTCTGAAGCAGTGGCTAACTATCTCAGTAACTCTCAGCATCAGTCATTTTTCTGCTCCTGCATCACAGGTTATGGAGCTACGGATGTCATGGAAGGTACACAGCCTGAAGGTAGACACTGAAAACAGTTGAGGGCACAGGATTATGAAGTTGGGTTTTGTTAAAAAGCTTATGTGTTCAATATTTTGTTTTTCTAGTGCATTCTCACTTTAGGTAAAGGAAAGGTATGGAATGAGATTAGTGAATGTCAGTCCATTTTTCTTTAAACTTAACTTGAATTCTGGGTGTCCTGGATCATAGGGACTTCTTAAAATGCTTTATCTTTGGCATATCATTTTTGTTTCAGAGATGTCTGAGAACTTATGAAGATCAGAGAAAAGGTCTAATTTTTGATCTGGTTGCTCATGTGACTTGGAAGATCTCTCTCTCTCTTGCTATAATGAATTTTCAATGACCATATCCACCTTGTTTTGTTATGAAAGGTTGATCTCCTCCATTAGATGATAAACTCCTTCAAAGTTGCATAGTGCCTGGCACATTTAGGTTGATAAATGCTCTTTGAATTGATTTGATTTCTAAACATTACAGGAAGTGAAATAGCAGGGGTGAATTACAAGTTAGAAATGACTAACAAGATACAAGTTAGAGATGACTGGGACATTTCTAGGTTCTGTTTGCCGGAATGGGTTTATTCATTTTTATTACAGCTTTTTATTTTCAAAACATATTCATGGATAATTTTTCAATATTGATCCTTGCAAAACCTTATGTTCTAAATTTTTCCTACATTCCCCCCACCTCATCCCCTAGATGTCAAGTAATCCAAATATGTTAAACATGTTAAAACATATGTTAAATTCAATGTGTATACATATTTATACAATTATCATGCTGCACAACAAAAAATCAGATCAAAAAGGAAAAAAATGAGAAAGAAAACAAAATACAAACAATAAAAAGAGGGAAAATACTATGCTGTGATCCACATTAGTCCCCATAGTCCTCTCTTTGGGTGTAGATGGCTCTCTCCATCACAAGAACCCTGGGACTGGCCTGAGTCATCTCATTGTTGAAAAGAGTGACATCCATTACAGTTGATCATTACATAATCTTGTTGCCATGTACAATGATCTCCTGGTTCTGCTCATTTCACTAAAATCAGTTCATGTCAGTCTCTCCAGGCCTTTCTAAAATCATCCTGCAGATTGTTTCTTACAGAACAATAATATTCCATAACATTCATATACCATCATTTATTCAGCCACTCTCCAATTGATGGGCATCCATTCAGTTTCCAGTTTCTTGCCATTACAAAAAGGGCTGCCACAAACATTCTTGCACATGTGGGACTCTTTCTCTCCTTTATGATCACTTTGGGATATAAGACTGGGTTTATTCTTAAAGGTGAATATGGACACTGTGAAGGAAATTACAAATTTGACTTAATTTCAAACAATAGAACTGTTCAGGGGTCTTTGGCTTCTGTCCCCTCTCCAAGGCTTCTTGCTTCTCAGGGAGCTGTTTCTGTTGTAGTTTTTTTTTTTTTAATTAAATGTTGTATGTTAATGAGAAAGAGATCCTGCATTCCAGATAAGGCAGCGTGAGTTCACCCCTCAGCCCATTGCTTACTAGCTCTGTGACAATTTACTTCAGCCTCAGATTCCCTAGCAATTAAATGAGTGTAATAATATTTGTACTATTTACCTTACATCCAATGGATGGTGGTGAGGGAGAAGGGAAAAGGAATAAAGTAGAGTTCACCAAAGAGTGCTCTAAACACTGCACAAGAATTAACTTATTTGGTCCTCAAACAACCCTGGGAAATGATATTATTATGTCATTTTATAGTTGAGGAAACTAAGGGAAATAGAGATAAAAGGAACTTGTTCTGGATTATAAAACTAGGCATCACCTAAGTCTGGATATATGTATTCTAGACTATAGCCCCCATTCTCAAACAATTAGGAAGCATCTGTGTCTTATAAAGAAGAGCTTTTTATATTTTCTTTGAAGAGGTGGTAGAGGTGGTGGTGGGATTTCTTCCCATTAAGAAAATTCTTTCTCCCCAAACAAATCAGCAACTGTTCTGCATATTTTGGTTTTCATATGTTGCCATGTTTTGGCTATAAATTTCCAAAAATGCCAAAAAAGCATTTCCTAAGTAACCTAAGCAATTAGGTACTCACTGAATAGATTGTTGGACCTAGAATAGGAGAATCCAGAATTCAAATCCAGAGTCAGAAACTCACTAGTTGGGAGAATCTAGCTAGGTCATTTACCTCTGTTTCTTTTTCCTCAACTGTGAAATGGAGATAAAACAGCATCTAATTTTCAGGGTTACTGTGAGGATCAAACAAAATAATATTTGTAATGTGCTTATCATACGATGTCTGACACATAATAGGTGATATTTAAATGCTTATTCTTCTCTCTATTAAGCATCTACTACTTGCCAGGCACTGGCCCTGGATCATTGGAGCTGCAAAGAAAAAGAAAAAACAGGCTCCCTCCCCTCAGGGAGTCCACATTTTTTAAAGCTTTTTATTTTCAAAACATATGCATGGATAGTTTTTCAACATTGGCCCTTGCATAGCTTTGTATTTCAGATTTTCCCTTCCTTCCCCACACCTCCTCCCCTAGGTGTCAAGCAATTCAATATGTTATACATGTTACAATATATGTTAAGTCCAATATGTGTAAACGTACTTATATAGTTATCTTGCTATGCAAGAAAAATCAGATCAAAAAGGAAAAAAAATGAGTAAGAAAACAAAATGCAAGTGAACAACAAAATAAGAGTAAAAATACTATGTTATGATCTACACTCAGTTCCCATAATCCATCTCAAAGATGGCTCTCTTCATCACAAGACCGTTGGAACTGGTATAAATCATCTCATTATTGACAAGAGCCATGTCCATCAGAATTGATCATTGTATAGTCTTGTTGCCGTGTATAATGATTTCCTGGTTCTGCTGATTTCACTCAGCATCAGTTCATGCAAGTTTCTCCAGGCCTCTCTGAAATCATCCTGCTGGTTGTTTCTTATAGAACTATAATATTACATAACATTCATATACCATAATTTATTCAGCCATTCTCCAATTGATAGGCATGCATTCAGTTTCCACTTTCTTGCCCTTGCAAAAAGACTGCCACAAATATTTTTGCACATGTGGCTCCCTTTCCAAGGAGTTCCTATTCTAATGGGAGAAGGAGATTTATAAAGAAATGTACATACAAGATTTGCGCAAGGGATTGCAGAAAGGGGACTTGAACCCAAATCTTTATGATCAAATCTGGCCTTCTTTATGCTATAGTGTCTTTTTAATTGTTACATAGCATGATATACACATGGGCTACTAAGATTTTATTTTAGATTGTGACAACCATCTGATCTTCAACTCAATTCAATAGTAAGTGCATGTCTACAATATTTCATACCTTCTAGATTCAGACAAAAATGAAACTATTATGACCTAAAGGAGTGGACTTTTCACAAAGGAAAATGATCTGCATCCAGAGAAGCAAAAAATGCAATTTTCAAAAATATATTTTTATTTCATTCAATATTTCCTAATTGTATGTAAAAATTTGAGTTCTAAATTCTCTCTCACCTTCCCATCCTTTCCCACTTCCTTGCAAAGGTAAATAATTTTTATGGACTATACATGTGAAGTCTTGCAAAACATATTTCTATGTTAAATGCAAAAAACCCCATGCAAATAAATAAACTGTCTAGGAAAAATAAAGTTTAAAAAATTATATTTCAATCTGCACTCAAAATTCATCATCTCTCTCTGGAGGTGAATAGCGTTTTTTCACTATGGATTCTTTGGAATTATCTTGTACTATTCTCTTGTTCACAGCAGCTAAGCCATTTGCAATTGATTATCATACAATAATGTTGTAACTTTGGACAATGTTCTGGTTCTGCTCATTCATTTTGCATTGCTTCATACTTCCTTCTCTGAAACCATCCTCTTTGTCCTTTCTTTTAGTACAAAAATACTCCATCATAATCATATATCACAATTTATTCACTTATTCAGCCATTCTTGAATTGATTGAGAGCTCCTCCATTTCCAATTTTTTGTCAGCCCAAATACACACACATGCACATACACACATATGCAAATTTAACAATATATATGTATACACAAACACACATACACAAGTAAATCTTTATCCATTGTCTTTGATCTCTAAATACCCATTTGGTTGGAGTTGAGTGCAGGATTAAGAATTACATGGAATAAACCTGGACAAGAAGATGGGAGACAGATTATAGAACACTTTATGTATCACCATAGACTAAAATAAGTTAAACTGAATATTGTACAAACATAGGACTTATTCAATTCATTAGAGTAAACATTGAAATTGAAGTCCTCTCCTAGTATTAAGTGGTAAATATAAATTTAGAAAATCGTGGCTTCAGGAAATAACAAAATGTAATCCTTCTTGAGGCCTTAATTAGTTGGATGGAATTTATCAAGGATTTAAGGAAAAAGTAATATCTCCCTTATTACCGCCAACATGTTCCTTTACTCTCCCTCATCATAATATAAATTAATGTTGATTGGTTTTTATTATTGGAAGAGTAAAGGTGAGAGTTCATGGCCATTTGGTGACTTAAGGCTCTGAGGTTTGAAATTGGTCTGTTCAGACTCATGTACTAAAGTGAACTCTATTGCCCTTGCTAGTCAGATGCCTGGAGTTAAGAAGTTCCCAGTTATCTAATTAAGAAGGGCAGCAACTGTTCCTAATTATAAGATTCTGATGCAAAGCTAGGTCCTTGCTCAGTTAACAAAATGTTCTCTCTGTTTTCTCTCTGTGTCTCTCTCTGTATCTCTGTCTCTCTATCCCTGTCTTTCTGTTTCTGCCTCTCTGTCTCTGTCTTTCACTCTTTCTCTCTTTCCCCCCATCCTCCTCTCTCTTTCTCTGTCTCTCTCTGTCTCTCTCTATCTCTGTCTATCTCTCTCTGACTCTCTCTCTGACTCTCTCTCTCCTTTTTCCAGTTAGTCTCAGTTTGATTATTTGTAAAATGAGCTGATGAAGGCAATGGCAAACCACTGGATCATGAAGAGTCAGATCTGGCTGAAAACTAGTAAACAATTGAAGAATTTCTGAGAAGCAGAGCTGAGAAATGGGTACGTGAGCATGGCCAAGCTAGTAAGCAGCCATCTCTAGAATGAAGTTTTTATGAAAGGAGAAACAAGAATTATGACTTGAAAAGGTAGGCAGAAGAAAGCACTTGAAATTCTGGGATTTTATCTTCCTATGCCAAATTAAGTTAATATATTTGGGAGATCTTTATTACTTTGTCCCCTAGCCATCCACTCTGAGGGGAAAGATAATGGAGTGTTCTGAGAAGGTGTTGAATATCAAAAGCTGAGTTAATCCACAGGAAGATGAGATTTCCAGTGGTAAACATGCTGGGGGAGACACAAGGTACAAAGACTCAAATCCATTTGTGGAGGGAAGTCAAGTGAAATCAAAAGAAAAGAGAGGAAGAAGCCAAATTAAGAGCCTAAAATGTCAAACAGTATCTTTTATTTATTTCTGTTGGCAACAGGGGCCAGTTGGTATTTATTGAGAAAAAAAGTGAAATGGTTGATGTTATTTAATAAAAAATCCTTAGGTAGAAAGGTTGAGGGTGGATTGGGTAGGGGAGAAACTTAAAGTAGGAAGATAAGGACATCATATTTCAGATCAATAGTGACTTTGAAAGGAGGGAGGTAAGGACCCTATTTAAGGGGCCTGTATTTGAGGGTGAACCATAACTCATTCAACAATGATTTCCAGAGTTTTTTCCCTATAATCTTTTAGTCACTGAGGATCATCAGATTCTATAAAAATAATAAGTAGAAACAAATGATGAGTCACAATGTCACCTTTTATCTGATCGATGTCCTCTGAATTTTGTATGGCATATAAATCAGTCAATCAATATACATTTATTAAGTGCCTGTTATGTGTCAGTCACTGTGCTAAATACTAGGGATACAAAAAGAGGCCAAAACAGTCTCAGCCCTTAAAGATCTTACAAACTAGCAGAGTAGATATGAGAAAACAAATAGGTACCAAGCAAGCTATGTGCAGGATAAACAGGCAATGATTAACAGAGGGAAGACACTAAAATTAAGAAGAGTCAGAGAAGGCTTCCTATAGGAGAGTTTATGGTTGGGACTTAAAGGAATCAGGTGGAACATAAATGGGGAGAGCATTCTAGACATGGGCCCAAAGAGAGAAAGTAGAGCTAAGAAAGTCTTGTTTGTGGAATAGCTAGGAGGCTGGTATCATTGGATAAAAGAATAAATGTTGGGAATAAGATTTAAGAACAATGGAAAGGTAGAAAGGGGCAGATTATGATGTACTTTCAGTTCCAAACTGAAGATTTAGAATTCAGTACTGGAGGCAGTAGGGAACCAATGGAGTTTACTTTGTCTGGGGATTGGACCTGATTGGACCTGAACTTTTAGCAAAAAAGCCAGTGTTTGGATGACAGATGGATACTTCCAATCCTACTCCTCATGTTTATTAATTATGTGACTTTGAACAGAACCATTCATATCCATGTATAATATAAAATATGATAATATAAATGATTCTTCATTTGTAAATGAGCTGGTCTAAGTGCCTTCTAAAATAGGACAGGAATATCTTATTTATAATCACTTATTTAATAATTATATTATATTATAATAATATATATTATGATATATAATAATAATTAGTCCCTTATTTAAAAAAAAGATTCCTGACCGAGGATGGAATATAACAGAAAGACTGAGCTTGAACTGCACAGAAGTATGGGCCCTATTAGTCCTTTGAAATCTAGTTCCTAACCTTCCTCAAAATAATTATAAGCCATAAGAGACTAGGTCATATATATTTGTCTTCCAATTTCCCACCAGAAATGATAGCAAGCCATGATAGGAAGTTATGACAACTCTGTCTCTGGAAATAATCAAATTGATTGCCTGCTTGATGATGATCAAATATATTAGCAATCTTGAATATGCCTATGGGAGACAACTAGGTGACATAGTAAACACAACTTGATGCTTGGAGTCAGTCAAATCCTGCCCCAGACATGTATGACTACGTCCCCCTAGACAAATGATTTAACCTCTTTGTGTCTCAGTTTCCTTATCTATATCACTGGGGTCATAATAGAACCTACTTCATAATGTTGTTGTGAGAATGAAATAAGATAAACAAAATTTAAGGTACTCTATAAATGCTAAGCATTTATCATTTTCATCACAATTATTGTACTATTGTTCTGTTTAGTAGCAGAAAAGGGTATTGACCATTATGCTGATTACAATGATTGATGGTTTTTGTGTTGTACTTAAACTTTACCCTCAAAACTGTTAACGATTATCTATGTAATAGAGCTGGAAGATACCCGAGAGATCATCAGTCCCATTACAGATGGAAAAACTACACTCCCTTATAGAATGTGCTATATAGCTTCTATTCTCTCAGTAGTTCAGAGTCCCTGAGATATTGCCTGGAATATCCACCCCCCCATATCATCAGCATATTAGAATAATGTTAAGAAATCCATCACAGATGGTTCCCGACCAGCCATGACCTTCCAGCAGTAAGTTAAGTAACACAAGGGAGTTAGCCAAATACATCGTCCAGTCTAGGGCCAGCTACAATCTTGGAAACAGTCATGGCAGACACTGAGTCAAAGCAGTTGAAGCCTTCTCAGACTTTCAGAGTGGCCACAGGAGTTCTACTCAGAAAACATCATTTTGAACTCGAGGTTTTGTCTGGTGCAGGTTCATGCTTTTGTCTCTCAATGGTGAGGGGCAAGTTACCTTTACTGTGGGTCGTGTGGCTCCTTGGAGGTCCTAGCTATGGATTGGACACTGGGGGATTATTTTGTGTATTTACATTCACTTTGTGAAGGGTCAGGTGTCCCTAGATCATGGTGAGTGCATTAAGTCAGAGACTGGAATCACTCAAGATCCAACATGGTTAAGAATATTTAACCACCGACTAAATTACATAAAAATGCAGACTTAGATTTGATGGCAGTTTTCCTCCCTCATAATGAAGGGGAGGCTTTGCTTTGCACCCTCAAACAACATCTCCCTTTAATGAGGGAGATGAATTCTTGGTAAGTAATCTAAACCCTTAAGGATTACTCAGATAGAATTTCTTAAAGTGGAGAGTCCAAGCCCCTAGATGAATCTTAATCATCTTCTCAGCATAGGGATGTTTTATAAAGTTAAATGGAATTTTCATGATCTGGGGGGCATGAAAATGATGGCAATATCTAATTAATACCAAAGGTAATATCAACTTCTAATGAAAGTAGATCTAGGCATTCATTGCTTTTTCCTTTAACTACTGCAATGGGTCCCCTCTCAATTCCTTTAGGAGACTATTATTCCCCTTAAAAAGTCTATGCATTTATTTCATACAAAGGTTTTTATTGTTTAAATTTCAGCTATATTACATTTAGTATGTTAAGTTGCAAGGGGAAAGCCAACCTTTGAAATATTTAATTTCTATTTGTTGTTTATCCTCAGGTAATATACCAATGTCTAATTGTATATTGCAAAGTAAAATTTAACAACTTAATTTTTAAATGGCTTTATTTAGATAAAATGTGCAGTGGACTGTTACCTTTAAAACATAATGTAGATAAATAAAAAATGGAAAAAATATGATTAGGTATAAAATTAATATAAATATCTTTGGATATCTAGAAACAACACATGTCTAGAGTCTTCAATTTGAATAAGATTATTTAAAAAAAAGAAAACAATTTTCCAACACAGCATTTTTATAGCAGATAATAATTCAATATTTGCTTGGAATAAATTAAATCATTTTGCTATAAGTATATCTATGTTTATCTATTTGTATTAATGTGTATGTATATATATGTGTGTACACATATATATCTATATATTTATACTTCATAAAATTTTGAAAAATTCATTGAATCACTATGGACTTTTTCCCCTTTGACAAACTTCAAATAATGGTGGGAACAATCCTTAGAAATATATTTCAAATAATAAATTTTCAATATAATATAGTGGAGTTATGTGATATCTTCAATAGGAAAACAAAAGAAATATATATATATATGTGTGTATATATATACATATATATTTTATTTAATCTCTAATTGTTTGTGAAAGCCTCTACTTAACCAGAATATAAAGAGAGAGAAGGAAAAGAGCCCCCATAGGGAGCCAGAGGCCAAGGGATGAAATCTTTATTGCCTGGAGGTCTTTGTCCCAGCCCTTAAACTTTCTCTGGCTCATCCATAAACAAAGACATTAAACTGGATGGTTTCTGAGGTGTCCTCTAGCTCAAGACTTGTCATCCCATGTACAAGTATTTCCATTCACAATTCCTTAGCCTGGAGCCATGGAAACTGCATTTTGATTTTAATCAGTTTATAATGGCATGTTTTTGTTTTGTCTATTTAAAAACATTATTGTCATCAGAGCTCCATAAAATCCACCATACTTCCAAAGACTAGAACCCCTGCTATAGGACTGGATAGTTCACAAAACACTTTCCTTAAACTGTGAAGAAGACTGTACAAAGATTTTTATAGGAAACGAAGATTCAAACACAGTAATACATACGCATACATATCTATCTATCCATCTATCATCTGTCTATCCATCTATTATCATCTATCTATCATCTATCTTTCTTTCATCTATCATCTTTTATCTGTCTATTTGTTTACCTGTCTATCATTTATCTATTTCTCTATCCATCTATCCACCATCTATCTATCTACCTATCTACCTACCAATCTCTCATCTTTCATCCATGTATCCATCTATCTACCTCTATCTGTCTGTCAGTCTGTCATTCTATCTATCTAGCTATCTACCTACCTATCATCTATCTACCAGACTCTCTTTATTGTCATCTATTATGTCTATCTCTTTCATCTGTCTATTTATCTACATCTATCTACCTATCTGTCTATCTATCTAGCTATCCATTCATCCAACTATCTGTCTGTCTGTCTACCTATTTAGTTATCTATCTATCTATCTACCTATTTATACGTATCTATCTATCTACCAGATAAATATCTATTCATCTGTCTAGCTATCCATTCATCCAACTATCTGTCTGTCTACCTATTTAGTTATCTATCTATCTACCTATTTATACGTATCTATTTATCTACCAGATAAATATCTATTCATCTGTCTAGCTAACCATCCATCCATCCAACTATCCATCCATCTATCCATCTATTTATCTCTCTCTCTCTCTCTCTATCTACCTATCTACTTATTTCTCATCTTTTATCCATGTACTCATCTATCGATCTACCTACCTACCTATCCTCTATTTACCTACCTACCTATCTCTCATATCATCTATTTTTATACCTACCTATCTGTCTATATATCTCTTTCTATTTCTCTCTCTCTTTCTCTCTCTCTCTATATATAATTTGTATATCTACATCTATATATCTATATCTATATGTATATCTATATCTATATATATATATATATATATATATATCTCCATTCATCCAACTATCCATCTATCCATCTACCTACCTTCCTACCTACCTATTTATCTATCTATCTACCTACCTACCTACCTATCTCTCATCTTTTTATCCATGCATCTATCTATTATCTCTCTACCTAGCTATACCTATCTATCTACCTACCTACCTATCTATTCATCTATCTTATTAACCATCCAAATATCCATCCATCTATTTATCTATCTACCTACTTGTTTCTCATCTTTTATCCATGTACTCATATATCTACCTATCTATCTAACTACCTATCATGTATCCGCCCATCTTTCTCTATCATTTATGTCATCTATCTATTTATCTCTGTCTCCATTTATCTCTGTCCATCTATCTACTTCTCTCATTGGTTCGGAGAACTATAGGTAAGGGAACTCATTCTGCCAATGCAGATATCAATGTAATAAAGCATTTCCAAGTTAGGAAATTCCCTTGACTGATGAAGGCCAGCACCTTCTTTGCATTTGTCATTTTACAGAGTTCTCGGGACCCTGAAAGATTAGATGATTTGCCAAGTATGTGTCAGTTGAAGGCTTCGTATTCCAGCCTTCCAGAGTTCAGGTTTCCAGGCAGCGCAAGACAGATGCTCTTGAGGGAATGTGCCTTTCTCAGCCCCTGGGAGTCCTAGTCATCGGGTTTTAAGCCAGCCCAGGAATGATTCCATGAGTAGCCAGGATTGCCCTTTGGAAGCCCTCCAGCAGTGGTCTTATCCATTAGGGATGTTGCTTTGGGGTCTGAACTGGATGAGACCAACCGTATTTAAGAATTAAGCTAATACTCTCTAAGACTGAGAGGAGATAGAGGAAAGTGTGCTCTGAAATACTGGGGAAGATATTTGTCTTTATTCTTCATAGAACTTTGAAGAAATATCTGCTTCTATGAGCTAAGGGATTCTAAGTGCTGAAATGAAACTGGGAGCTGTTCTTTGGGTTTCACAAAGGGGCAACACAACTAGAGATGCTGTGGTGATCACAGTAGAGAGAAGATGTCTCCAACACCTTGGGACCCCTTTAGAAATCTAAAGAGTAGATGTAGCATCCCTGTTCATTGAAGATTCAGGCCAGAGGATTATCACTATGTATGAATTAAGTAGCATTTTTCCCTTTGCAGTCTTGAGTGTTATTTTTTTCTAAAATCATATGAGTTCTTTATAATCAAAATGATTTGCTTGTGACAACAAGAGCAGTCATTGGTAAGGCTAGGAGTGAGATTTCCATATTCTGCTTTCACTGGCAACGGTTGTTTTCTGGGGGGTTGGTTTTGTTTTGTTTTTCCATTAAAATACATTATACTCCATCTTTATAAGCCATGATTTCATCATCTTTAGTATAGGGGTAATAGCAATTACCTTGTTTATATAACAAGACTGTTCTGAAGATCAAATGAAATAATGTATGAAAAAGACTTTGTAACTCTAGAAATTTTAGAACTATAAATGATTATTGTCATAGGGGATATGTTTAATTGCCAGCAAACATGGACAAAAGCTTGTTAAAGATGAAATAACTTGATTGTGATAAAGCCTGAGAGAGAATGGCAGTGATTTCCCAGTAATTTAAAAAAACTCCAGTTGGTTTTAACTTCATACTTATTTTAATGAAAGCTTAAAAGTCAGGTCCAGAAAGACTCTATAATCATTTCGCAGAATTTTTCTTCTTTAATGCCTTTGATGTTTTTGTTACTTTCCATTTATAACTGTGAACAGGCACAATATGCTAATTTCTTTTTTACAAATCATTTCACTGTCACCCACCAATGAAGTGCTAAAAGGATTAACATCCTGTATATTTGAAGTGTATAGCATTCAGATAGGCTTTCTCCCCTTCCTTTTGCTTTAGGGAATAATGACTAGGCATGTCACACAAAATCACCACCAATGGCTTAGATCCAGGGATTTGATTATAATCAGGACTAGGTCTTAGCTGACCTATATGTAGTTTATATTTCACCCTTTGATTTCATAGCCTTTGATCAGTTATTTCTGAAGCAAATAAAGATCATCAAAGATGCTCTGTCTAAAAAATCATGCAGATATTTAAATATGTCAGACCTGGAAACTTTTAAATGTCATTGGCATCATATAGAGTGAGTACTGGATTTTTTTTTCATTTTTCATTGGGAATATTTAATGTCTTGTTAAAGAGGCTATAAGTACTGGAAAGGTTAGGTTAGAATTTGTTATTACATAAATGTTTAAATTTTAGAAACACACATATATATATATTTATACATAAATATGTATATATATATGGTCAATAAAATTGTGTATCATGGAATACAGAATATTCTTCACAATGACTGGATATTGCCCTTGTAAATTAGTTAGGTGCATTTGCCAGTTTTTTTATCATAGACATAGTGCTAAAGGACACAGAGCCAGGCTTAACATTTAATAGGAAGAGGAGGAGAGTAAGCAAGATTGCTTTCAAGGGATTACAAAGATATTTGAATGAACCTGTCCATTTCCATGAAAAAAAATGATCTCATAATATTTAGCATTATCATTCTTTAGGGTATTTGAATGAGTATGAGTCTTGGAAAATGATAATAACCAAAGAACTGATTTTGAAGCTAACCCAAAGGGTAGCAGAGTGATGGTAGGCACTGTCATGCTATAACATATTACAATAGAGGAGAAACCTTCTTTCCATACCAAGTTATGGTTTACTCTCATCCCTACAAGTTTAATGTCAAGCCAAATTGTATATACATTTGAGCATATATATATATATATATATATATATATACACACACACACATACCTTAAGAGATAAGAAATAGAGCAGATTAAAGAAGGAAGTGATCACAAACAAAACATAACTGAGGAAGGAACAGGGTTAAAAAAGAAAAGGAAAAATAGAAGAAAATAAGATGGAGAGAAATTTACACTTAACAATGTGAATGGACTGAATTCATTTATAAAAGGGAAAAGATAGTAGAATAGATTAGAAATCAGAATTAAACAACATGCAGTTTCAATATTATTAACATGTAGTGGACTTCCTGCCATCTAGGGGAGGGGAGGGGACTGGGGGTAAAATTTGTAATGGAAAGATTTGTAAAGATCAATGTTGGGGAACTACCCATACATATGTTATACAAATAAAAAGCTTTAATTAAAAAAAATGAAAAAAA